>CM031083.1:30514566-30566051 GCA_018257905.1 Gillenia trifoliata
TTCCCCGTCACTTTCCCTTATTTTTCCTTATTTTCATTTTTCTATTTCTCTCTCTTTCTCTCTCTCTCTCTCTCTCTCTCTCTCTCTCATTGTTTTTGCACAGTGCATGTCGACGAAAACCGTCGAACCGAGGCAAACTAAAATCACCACCATCTTCGTCTCGACGCCCTGGACTCAACGGTGCAAACCGTTCGTCCAAACTCCCGATCGTTTGATGGGAAAAGCTCACAAAAGAACCGGACCTTCCCGGCGATTTTCTCGCCATTCTAGACCAAGGTGAGGTTTCTAATTACCACCATTGGGTTCCTCTCGTTGAGTAGATGAATTTTCATATGTGGTTTGCTTGATTTGGTTGAGTTTTGACGTAGATCTACAAAGCTACAGTACCCGCGGCCTTTCAAGGCAATTACAAGCCATTTCCCGAGCTTGTACGGCCAAACCAAAGGTACACCGTCATTCTACTCATCTCTAGCTTCATTTTGATATAAAGAACGTGAAATTTGGCCAAGAAATGAAGAAGTTATGGAGATTTGAAAATTCTCTAGAAAACCGGCCAAAATTCCGGCGACGGTGGCGACAGGAGCTAGTTGCAGCGGTGACCGGCTTGAACCCGGTCCAGACTGGCCAATGACGTCATCAACCTAGAATATTCCTGAAATATTCCTTTTAACTCCGTTAGGAATATTCCGTTAGATTGAACAGAGACTCTGGAATATTCCGTTAGATCTAACGCCGTCAACTGACGCCGTCAGTTGACTGGAGCATTGACCCAGTGCGTGAGTCGCGCGTGGGACCTTATTTTTGAATTCCGTCAACGCGAGGCGACTCGTGACGACGCGTACTACTTAGGGGTAGTACGTATGGTATTTTTCAAAGTGTTTCGGACCTCCGTGTTGAGCAAACAAGGGATAGGTTTAATTAATTAGTTTAAGTAGTAACCTTTATGAGTTTAATCATTACTATAGTAATATCTCATATAAGTGAGACTTATCCAGAGGACTACCGGGGCTATCCAGGACATGAGGGCTACGACCTGGCTACTTACAGGTGAGTGAGTGGGTCTTTGTTTTGATAAACATATTATTATGTATGGTTTTTCACTGCTTTCTTTAATTTGTTAGCATGACTCATATCATATGCGATTGTTGGAGGTAGAACATTCGTATTATATTTGCCATACATTTTTCTATATTGTTGCTCATCAGTAGATATATAACATCCCGGGTATCAGTACTCAGCCTTGTGGCCAGGACTAGCCTTGACGTTTGGTGATGTCACTCCCAGTACCGCTATGCAACTTTGGATCCATTGTAGGTACTAGCCTGTTCTAGGTTGCACTAGGCAACTCGAACTTGTGTGACGCACTTTGTGCACAGCGATTAGCGTTAGACTCGCGTAATTGTAGTACTCAGCGTATTTCTCATATACCTAGCATGTTCCTCGTAGCTTATCTACTTGGGCTTGTGTGTTTACATATGGATGAGCAGTCAGTCTGATTTTCGGGGAATACCCGTGTTTTGAGCATTACTACTATAGTATTTTGAGGATCATACCGGGGAGTATGACATATTTTTAAAAACTATACATGTTTTCCAGCGAGGGGATAGTATGCTCTTGAAAACAAAGGTTTTTATCAAACTTTGCTTTTTGACCCACTCACCTTTTTATGTTTTACGCCCTTACAGCACTTAGTGGCGGATTCAATTTCTAGTGAGACGTGGGCTTGCTTTGGCTGTGGTTGGCGGTTTTGACAGTTTGTCCAGACTATGTAGGATTTGCTCCTACTTTTAGTTAATTTCTACTTATCCATCCTCACGAGGATGTGAATGTTTTTATTCTATGCACTATTTACTATGCTCTAATTGTTATGCACCTGTAATAATAGGTTTTACCCATCACCGCACTCTTACTTCCGCTTCCAACTCTAAATCTACTCACTTTTTCACATATATGCATAATTGGCTTTCGTCACTTAACACGTGTCGACCAGCACTTCCCAACACCTGGCGTGTCAGGATCGGAATGTGTCATATATGGATCTCAACTAATGTTTCAAAAGTAAAACTATGAAAAGAAAATCTGTATAATCCGCAAATTTTTAATATTGAATAATAGTTAATCATTGATAAGGGTGTTTTAAAAACTCAAGTTGCTTAATTATTAAAGTTTCACTCAGTTCACAAATAATTAAAAAGAAAGTTTCATTTCATTAAACCACACATAACCATATGTTTAAATAAAGATGCTTTTGCTGAAATTAGTCAACCAACTGATCGAAGCACTCAATCCCAAAACGATACTCTTATATTCTTTTGTTAAAAAAAAGAAAAAGAAAAAGAAAAACCTACTTCTGTTCAACTTGTTGTGGTTTAAAAACATGCATGCAAGTACATATATATACATATAGGATAAAGTCAAGATTCAATCAACTTACTACACAAATTAATATTACAACTGTTCTCTACGTACACACACAAATTAATATCTGCTGTCTCTGACCTTGAAGCCACATCCCCGCCGCCCACCATTCCACCAGTCGACCATCCATCCTCTCTGTCTCTCTCTCTCTCTGGGTGTAAACCGTGTGTTTTGTCTAAATTTTCAAAACTTTGGAAAAAATAAGAAAGATGCCTCTGCACTGTGTCGGCAATATAAATTCATGCAATGCAAAGCCTTCTGTAACGTGACCTTCAATCATTGATGCACACATTCGTATGCGCCTCCCTCATCAAACTATATATATAGTTTTCTGTTCTCAGAGCAGCGTGGCACTTTCTGGTTGGCTCGACGGGCACGATTGTACAAGTTTATTATATATACTTAATTTGTTTAATTAGTTTTTCATTAATTAATTAACAAAGTAATATACAAGTTAACGGTAAACTAGCAGTTGTTTTAGCTTTTATGCTTTATTTAGGGTCAAACTTCAATAGTACGTATTGTTGAATGATTTAAAATTCATTTGGGGCCCACCGTAAATTAATCTGGACCATTCAATGACCGTACCATTGAATGTTACGTACCATTCAAGATTTTTCCCTTTATTTACGTCGTTTTATTCTTTGTTCAATTAAAAGTCTCTCACAAAGATACAAGTGAGTCTTCCAATCAAAGCTTTGAAGGAATCAATATATACTGCATGGGCGGAGGGGTGGTTAGGGTTAGGATTTGATCATTAAGCTTAGATTTTTATTATAATATTCTTTGCCACGTAAACTTTCTATTTATTTATTAATTTTGAAGCATTTTATGTCATAACGTTTTACATTATTTTTATGACAATTTGGTTTGTTTTTTGGGAGTTTTAGATTTTGGCCCTTACAATTCATCATTCTTAGATAAAAACCCATCTATTTTTAAACATCCAATAAAAACCCAAATTTAAAATGTGCAGCCACACTGAAACATTAATGACCTACTAATACAACTTATTTACACCCATGCCACTAATACAACTGATCATATCATTTGGAGGACATATGTAAAAGCATTGTCAGGGTATTTTGAGACTCAAGTAGTTTATTGAACATTCAAGTTTTTCCTTGTTGGGTGGGATAATTTTTAGGTTAAGGACAGAGTTGAGCCTAGGCCAGTTGATCAATAGAGTGGCCAGCCATGCTCAGTTTCTGAAGACGTCTTTATTTTTACTTGAGGTATTTTTGATACGGGCGCTTGAGTTTTTTTTTTTTTTTTTTTTTTTTTTTTTTTTTTTAAATTTAGACTAAATATATGTGTCTTTTAAGTTTTGATTGAACATTTCTTATACTAATCAGCGTCAATAGCCTTTTTTGTTAATTCAAAATTATATGATTTATCCTTATAATTTAGCATTATCTACAAAATTAGGATTTATCTCCAATTCAATTAAAAGTTGTTCCCGACTTATCTACCATAAAAATAAAATTATCTAGAGAGCATTATCTATAGATCAAACATTTTAAACTATACCAAAATGTGAATATTCATTTTATATACTTTCATAATTGGAGTGCGTTTTTGAATTACCGGGGGGTTGATGCGTTTATTTGGCGTGATGCGTTTTCATTTGCCAGATACGTTTTGCATTTTGGCGTGAGTGCGTTTCGATTTAAAAAAAAAGACTTAAATATAGTTGAAATTATTTAAAATATACTATTTGATATTGACATGTAAATTAAATTCAATTAAACTTGAGTGGTGGCTCGAGTCGAGCATCTTAATTAAAATTTTTAAAAAGCTAATCAAAACTAAAAAAACATAAATGTTTAATCTACAAGCTTTGAATGAGGCATCTAATTCTAATTTCTTCTTTTACTTTGATAAGAATTCTATTTTTGTTTGGCTTCGAAATTAATGTAGATTATACTTGATCCTCCTTTTTAAAAAGGAAGAGCAGAGGAGTTTGAAAACTAATACATTAATTTAGGAGAAATTTTGTTTACCTCAACTTGTTATCTCGTCCTCTTAACTGTTATTATTTTATTCCTCAAAGTTGTAAATTTACTAAATTGCCTATGGGCCAAAGCGGAATCCTACGGATTTTGAATTATCCTCGTAATTTTGTACTTTTCTTGTGAGCTTTGTGTAGTACTCTTCGTTACGAACACGTGAGTGCAAGCAGGAACGTCATTTAGACTGTAATGAACAAATTATGTACGAGGAAAAATGGTAATTTACCATTTCTTGTATTAGTTTCTTGTGAAATTTGTTTCCATCATTGCATGGGAACCCAGAATGTTTGCACACTTTGAAAACCCGGCTCGAACTTGCTTTTGGACAAAACTACATGCAAATTGTTTATAATTTTCCTTCTCTTTAAATGAGATTGTTTTTTAGTTGTGGGATTGTACACGCACTAGCAATCTCTTCTTCTCTCCTCCATTCGTGTCTCTTATTGTTTTAGTTGTGGGATTGTACCACGCCTTAAACATCTACTTCTTCTGCTCCTCAATTCGGTCTGTCTCCACTTTCGTATCTCTGCTGTGTTCCCAGGTACCTGCACACACACACACACCTCCATTGTTTGCGAGAGCAACCACCACCATCTTTGAGTTTAAGGCAAAATCTCACACCAAACCTCCTCAAAGTCGCCTCCGGCACACCAAGGCGAGCATACGAGCTTCTTTAACCTTGACCAGGTTGTATGCAGTAACTTTCCAGTGAAAAGTTTCAAAGTTTTAGAGCGTGATGTGACAGTCGAACCCCAGGTAATTGCGTTCTCACCACCGATGACTCCCAGTGAGTCCTAGTTCAATTTTCCGAGGCCTTGCATGCAAGGATCCAACTTGTGGACAACTAGAACCACAACTTTCCATTTTCGAGTTGAGAGCTTTCATTGGATTTTCACGAGCCATCTCTGACCATCTCATTACTTTTTTGGATTCTTTTGATGACAGAAGTCGAGTCCTGCGTCTTTCAGCTTCATTTTGTCATATTATACGTGAAAAATGGTTGGTTGACCTTGTTTAACCTCGTGAAAAATTCGGGCAAAAACTTCAGTTCTGCAAACCTCTAGCCGGTGGTGCTGACGACGGTTGCGGCGAGCGGTCGGAGTAGCCAAGCGCAGTCGCTTGGGAGGGCGCGTCGCAGCCCGGTTCTGGCGTTAGCTAACATGGGTCTAGGTGCAAACCCAGGCCCGGATCGTTGGATCAAAAAATATTCAAGGTATATTCCTTCCTAACCAACGGTTGTAACGGAATATTCCTTTATTAGCGACGGAATGTTCCGTAATGCCGTTAACATATTCCGTAAAGCCTAGGATTTTCGTTAAGATAGCGATTAAGCGTTAACTTTATTAACAAATGCTCTTAGACCATAGTTTGGCGCGGCTGACGGCTCTGGCGGCGCGTGGGCGGGACATGGCGTGCGTGGCGCTCGCCCAATCAGGTAATGAGACGCGTGTGTCACTTTTTTGATACTTTTTAGCTCTCTCAGGAAATGAGCCAGAAGCAGGGAATTTCAAGTCTTTTCCTTAGTATTAAAATTTGGATTTGACTTGTTTAATGAGTAGTATAGTAATTTCTCATATAGGTGGGGTCTACCCAGGGAGTACGGGAGGCCGGAGCTAGATACGGTGGCTACGACTGCTTGACTTACCGGTGAGTGGGCTTGTTTGTTTAAATTATATATTATAGTATGTGTTCTTGAATGTGTTTTGCTTGATTATTGTATATGATGCCATATTTCTTAGAAATTATAAATGATTTTACTAAATATCCTTACTTCATTTTTGCATGAGTTTTAGAAAGTATTGTTGGCATGATTATACATTTATTACTTATCATATATGCTTGCACCGGTGTTAGTCTTTATCCAGGGGCGGGTGACTTTCATGCCATGTTTCACATTGCCAAACTTATGCTCACTTTGGATCCATCGTATGTGCCGGCTTTGTTCTAGTTGTTTGCATCTAGAACTCATTGTGATGTGTTTAAGCGCCTTCACGTGCATGTAATGCTAAGTGAATTATAACACCTGACTTGTTCATGTTCTTTACTTTTTGCATGAACTGGGTACTTTGGTTATACATTAAGTGAATTTAATTTACTTATCTTTGTTTAGTGTTATTATTACCCCGTATCCTTTGGAGCGTTATTTTGTAACGTCCGTTTAAAAAATTTTCTTTTATTTATTCCGGGTGGGAAATGGCGTTTTTGCCTGGCAGGTTGACTTTTCGGTTGACTTTTGCGTCGTAACTGTCACGACGCATCCACTGTATTTCTTGACGTGCTCGTCGTCTAGTCGTAGGCCTTGGCCGTCGTCGTTCGGACTCAGAGCCGAATGTATTTCTGAGGGCGTTGATTTTCGGCGTTTAGGTATTGGGAATTTTAGGACAGATTGGTGGGTGGGTTGGGGCCCATTTGTCTGAGGCCACGTGGGCTTATCCACAAAGATCAGGATCTTTGTCCACTGTTTTGTCTCGGCCTCCACTTGCTCTGTCTGCCCGAAACCCGGACACACACACACACGCACAATTTCTTTGGGCTGCAAATTGCCCGATTCCGACCCCCCTGAGCCATTTCTTCCGACTTTGCAGAGATGGTCACTACCATCTTCATCATCTCTGTTGAACCGGCCAACCGGAAAACCCTCGAAAGCATAAGAACCCGAACTTGCCAGGGTTTCCCGTAAACTCTCCTGGAAAGCCCAAATTCGTCGTACCGACCTCGAATCGACTCGAGATCACTCCTTTCAACCTGGGAGTCCTTGGATGAAAACCCAAGGCTTCTGTTAGTGTTGGAACTTCGATTCGTCAAAGTTCAGTTTGTGAGAACTTCTGGAGCAAATTAGGCCTCAGACGTGGCTGTCCAAAAATAGTACAATCTTATTCTCCTCATCTACAGCTTCATTTGGTACTTGAATCGTCCATTTTGAACTAGCGAAAGAGATTATGAAGCTTTGAAAAATTCCCAGTTTGGCCCCACTTTTCCCGGATTCGGCGACGGCGGCAGTGGCGGCGGCAGCCGTAGCCACGGAAGATCTGGCCGGGGATGACCGGCGGCGCGTCGTCGGACAGTTGGACCGGCCGTGCGCGTCGGCGGAGCCGGTTCGGGCCGGATTTCTTGGCGTCATCGCTTAAGCCCAGAAGCAGCGGCCGTGATGACGGCAAGCGAGCCGCGTTGGCGGCTTGGCGCGAGCCGTGCGTGCCAGAAACGGCCAGGAGCGAGTTGACCGGCTCACGGCTCGGTTGGCGAAGAAGCTCGCGCGTGAGTCGCGCGTGGAGGCTGCGCGTGGGGCCGTAGGCTCGCGACCTTCAAGCCGCCGTGAGGGGCGCGTGGAAGGTCCTTTTTCGAATCTGTTTTCCGCGTGTCGACTCGTGACGACGTATGCTTGCCTCGGGGTAGTATGCATGTTAATTTTTGAGGTGTTTTGGACCTCGAATTGAAAATGAGGATAGGTGTAATTAATTCGTTAATTCGTTACCTTTTGAGTTAATCATTGTACCGGTGATTTCTCATATAGGTGGGGCCTATCCAGAGGACTACAGGGGCTACCAGGGACGGGAATGCTCATTGCATTTACCTACGAATTGAGTGAGTGGGTCTTTGTTTGATAAATGTATCTATATATGTATGATTTTTCAACGCTTTCTTAAATTGTTAGCGTAGATGCATATTCATTACGTGTGTTGGAGGTAGAACACACGTACTATGTCCGCCATGCATGTTTTCCTCTTGTTGCTCATCGGTAGATGTATACACCGAATTATTAGTACTCGGTCTTGTGGCAGGACTAGCTGTGGCAGATAGGAGTAGTCATATCGATCTTTGTTCTGTGACTTTGGATCCATTGTAAGATTTTTAGCTGTCTTAGGTTGCCTTAGGCAACTCGGACTTGTGTGTGCACTTTGTGCACAGGCGCTTAGCGCTAGACTCGCGTCATTGTAGTACTCGGCGTATTACTTGTATACCTAGCTTGTTCATCGTGGTTTATGCGTGGGCATGTGTGTTTACATATGGGTGAGCAAATGTCGGTAAAGTATTAGCGGGAGTACCGTGTTTTCACGACGGTATTTTCATGCCTACGTGCACGACGTATTTCCTCAATTATACTTATTTTCAAACGAGGGGTTACTAAAATTTTGAAAACAACGGTCTTATCAAACTTTGCTTTTTGACCCCAGCTCACTAGTTTTATGTGTTTTAAGCCCCCTCCCGGAGTTAGTTGGGTGGGGAGCTTGCGACGTCGATGGCGCGGTGGTATGACAATGTAGGGATTTTCTATGTTGTATTTCAGTTTTGCGCCCTCACTACACTCGTTGTGTATTAACAATTCTTAGCACTACGACATTATCTTTAATTCAATATTTTATTCATTATTCTTTATTTCATCCTTCAACTTTCTTTTTGGCTTTCGTCACGCTAACGCGTGTCGCTGACACCAGACACACAGCTCGTCCCAGGGATCGGGATGTGTCATTATTCCAACGCTTAGTGATTACTTTATTAGTTTATTACAAAAGTGTATTTTTGAAAATTACTACGGGTTTTACGGTGAGGGTTACTATTTTTAAGTTCAAAGGTTTTTAGAGAAAACTTTAGTTTTACGTATCACCCTTTTATGTTTTGCGCCTTCGGGACTTAGGGATAAAGGCAGCGACCAGGATTGTTGGCACCAGCCGACTTGAACTTAGAGAAATGTAGGAAGGGGTTTCCTTATTTTGTCTCGGTATCTAGCCCTCGGGATGAGAATATTGCTTTTCTTTACTACTATTTTCTTCTACTGTACCACTACCACTTTTCACTTCAACTCATCTTGCAAGCCTATAATAAGGGTTGGAACCCAGCTCTGGCACTCTTCTTTTCTTACTTAGCAAAATTTAAACCAATTTGTTTAACTTTTTCATTTAATTGTTACATCTTTTCCCATGTCATGGCTTCGTCCTCCTTGAGTGGCAGTCAATGCCTCAATTCTAATGTCCACGTGGATAATGGGTTGAAGTGTATCCATGGCCATCTAAACACCTTTCAAATTTATTCGAGTAAAATAACATTTATACCCGTATGCAAAATTAATGTAAATGACTTAGACTATTTAACAAAATCTTATTTTCTTGTACACCACACTGGGTTTTGATTGGCTTTTACCAATTGAGACTTCACGCTCTTAATTTTCAATTCTTGTTTTTAATTTTGATTTTAATTTGATTGCATGGTTCTTGCTGAAACTATAGTCATCTTCTTCCCTCTCAATCTCTCGATACATTTGGTGATTATCTTCTTCCACCATCCATAGCGAGACATTACGGCTCTAAAACAAGTGCCAACGGGAGGCACCCAAAAACTATGCTGACGTAATTACTCAATCCAGAAACATATCATCTTTTGCTAGAATCTATATTGATTGGTATAGATCATTGAGGTGTGTTAGTGAGGGTTTAGCTGTGGACTTGACTTGCCTCCGAGGTTTTAGGGTACTGATATTTTCCACGTATCCATGCTACGGTATGTTTGATCCTTCTCATGTGATCGACCACAGCCCTTGGAATCCATCCAGTTTGACCTACAATGAGGGTACTGTGACGATTCTCGATTGGAAGGAGAAAGTTAAAACAAAGGCGCATCGGATTGGTAAAAGTCTTGTGGAGGAATTCCACTTGTGGTTGGGAAGCCATTTGGGAGATGAAAGATCGTATAGAGCTGCTTTATGTCAGAGTATTTGTTTTTTATTCTACTCTTTTGTGTAATGTGAAATTTGAGAGACGAAATTTTCTTGGGGGTGGGATTGCGACGACCAGTCCACTAATTTTATTTTACTGAACGTGTGGAATTGGCCAGTATCACTGAATGGGCTAGTGGGATCTACGTGGGCTGTTTGAGCTCTTTTGTATTTGTCTTCTTACTTGTATTATTCTTGGCCTCACAGCGTTGCTTTACGGGCTGCGTGAGTGTGAGCGAGGTATGCATCAGAGCGAGTACTTGAAACGTTACGTCGTTTAAATCGGAGACAAAATTGTAATTTTACATCCACGGAGTGTTTCGTTTCGGGAAGATTTTTCTTTCCCTATTTGGGTACGTTGGTCTGTGCGTCTAGAGGGACCCCGTTGTCCTTACTATTTTTAGTATAACCTACTTTTATCTCTCTTTCCCTCGCTATCACTTCTCTCTTTTCTCATTTTTCTCTTTTCCTTGAAGAAACACGTACGATCCAGTATGAGTAGCCGCTGCCTTACTTGGCCCAGGCCAAACCACACGACCCCACGTCGTCTCGGCGTCTTGAATATAATTGTACAAGCGATTGTTCAAACTCCTTACCCCGTCGGCGGAACTTACACATGAGAAGAACCAAACCTTCAGGGAGTTTTCTCATGATTTGTGGGTAGGGCTTCCATAACCACCACCATTGAGTTCATCTCATTGAGTAAGATGAATTTTCATAGTAATTTTTGTGTTTTGGTTGTGATTTGAGTAGATCCGATGTTGGATTTTAAGCGAGACTTCATGGCCAATTTTCGGGCCAATTCGGCCACCTTTTGAACTCAAATAGGTGTAATCTTGTTCTCCTCCTCTCTACCTTTATTTTGACATGTAGATCGTGAAAAATGGTTGAGAAATGAACAATTTTTACTCGAGGAATTTTTGGCTTGGCGAGTTTCTTGCGGCGGCGGACTGCAACATTGGTGGCTAGGTGAGAGTGCGGCGGCCAGCCGAACCGTCCAACTGCCGGGTCCAAACTAGGTTCAACCCCATGAATCGAAATATTTTAAGAGTAAATTCCTTTAGAATCTTTTTTTTATTTGATTACATTGAAATATTAAGTCAGGTGACAAAATATTCTATTTTGTTACGAATATTTGTTTTAGCGTTAACTTTCCCAGCATCGTTAAATGCGGGTGAACACATCGATAAATGCGTGTGCCATTGCGTGGCCGCGCGTGTGACTGTGTCCAGAGCACTTTTGCTTCTGTTTGAACAGCAAAGGAATTCGGTGTTTCCCTTCTTGGTTTATGAAATTTTAGTGGTTTAATGATTAGTATAAGTTATTTCCAGTATGAAAGACTTACCCACGAGGGAGTGCGAGAGACGGAGTAAGGTAGGCGGGTTATATTTTGAAACTACATATCGATCTGAGTGGGTTTTGTTTTTGAACTCTACATTATTTATATTAGTTTCACATAATGGTTTTGGAAATATTTTTGCATCATGCCATGCTTTTACTTATGAGCATAAGTACTTGGTGTTATATATGTTGGGATTTGTGGGGGTGTGATGACGTGATCATACGTATTTTATTTCACTCATCATTACATGCATTTGCGGTGTTTAGTATTTTGTTAGGGGCTGAGAACCGACCTTCGCGTGTATGTTCACATCGGCACCGATATGCTCACCTTGGATCCATTGTAGGTGTCGGGTTGTACTGGTTGCATTAGGCGGTAGGACTTACATGTGACGCTTAGCATGACTTTATGTGATCCACTGGTACTTGAACATACATTTATTACACCACGTCTGTTTCATGCTTCAGCTACTTTACGCGCCAGGCTTGTGTGTTTGCATATCTTGATGAGCATCTTTGTATTACTTATGTTGACATACTTGTGTTTGCTCCCAGTATCTTTGGCGGTTGTGCCTTTATCTCTTTATTGTGACGGAGTTTTCATACTATACATAGTATATATTGGAAAATTTCTGATTTTTTACGGCAAAGGGTTATTTATGTACACGAAAAGCAAGGTTTTCAGAACTTTTATTTTTGCTCACTCACTTTTCATTTCAACGTCCTCAAGACTTAGTAGCTAGACTTGTGGGGGAGCGAGATTTTGTGATAGTTACGACATTGGCGTACAATGCCAAGATTTTATTTCTGTCGGGTTGTATATTATCCATCCTACCATGGATGGAAATATTCCTTCTATTCTTGCATTAGCTATGCTCACAAGGGCGATTGTTTTGTACGTTGGGCTCTGCCTTTGCGCACTTTATTTTGATTTTAATTTTCAAAATAGACTTTAGTTTTAATTTATTTGTACTTTTTACACTACACCCATTGTGGCTTTGCGTCATCCCTCCCGGAGTGTCGGCTTAACATATCTCGCGGCTTTGATATTGACACGTGGATATGCAGGTCGAGGGTGACACACCTCGGCTAGATAATACAGGTGGACACCCAAAAATCGATGTGTCTTGAAGTAGAACGGCCACAGTAAAGACTAATGAAAGCCATTTGAAGAAATAGTGTAATTTAAAGAAGTATAATAGAGAAGTTTAAATAAAATAAAGCTTGAGTGCGCGAAGTGTGTGTAAACCAAAGAAATAATATGAGAAAGCTAACTTTACGAGTGGGAAGTACTAAAGTAACTACGGTTACTGGGAATGATTCCACTACAGAAGAGGAATCATGCCACCGCGTCTTCGGCGTCGAGCTCCAAAACTGCTAAAATCTAGAATGGCGCAAAACGAAGAAAAGCGTGAGTGGGGCAATAACAATAATTTTTAAAAACTTTGCTTTTTGAAAGTAATAACTCACCATTTGTAAACAAAAACAAACTAATTCTCAAAATCATACTACATAGTAAGTATGAAAACCAATAAAAGTGGAAGAGTAATTATTTCCAAAGCGGGTAAAATAACCATAAACTTCAATATAAAATCTTTACAAAATCAGCAAGTGAAATCCAAAAATAGGAACAAAGTTCCATGGCATACGTGCAAATAGGTAAGTCACAAAATCACGAGATAAACAATAAGGTATGCTCGGTAGATGCTGCGCACATGCTCATGCATAGATATTACGCATAACAGACGAGTTTTGGAGTGTAATAATCTACGCTTAAGTACTACATACACAAATGGAAAGTGGCGCTAACCGCATCACAACGAGTTACGGAAGTAAAAACAACTAGAATGAAATTTTTTTACGATGGATCCAAAGTAGTGTGTGATTTTGCAATGTGAACATACACGTGAAGCTAGTCTGGCTGGATAGTGCACTTAACAGTGTAAGCAATCATAATTGGTGGGTATATAAGATAAAACATGACACACCAAGCCCCTGAAACTCACGTGGACACCGAGTTTGGCGTGTGCAGCGGGCATTTGTAAGTGACGAAGCCATAATAATCCTTGTGACACTTGTTTAAAATAAACTCAGTAATTAAGTTCAACATGCACAAGGTTCGGAGCGTTTAAGAATAAGCAACGGATCTAAAGTTGTCGATCTCTCAAAATCTTATCCTGACACGGATGGATATTAAGAGCGAAAGATAAGATACATTGTCGGGAAGAGTTGAGCGCAGTGGAAATGCCTCGACGTCTGATGCACATTACTAAGTCTGAAGGGGCGCAAAAAACGAGAAAGTGAAAGTGGACGAAAAATGAGATTTTCTCAGCCCCCTTTTCTCTTTTCAACATCTGCTTGTTTGAGAAAATCGGTATAGGTATAAACTCATACTACCATAGTATATGTCAAAACATACTTTATATATAACCGAAAATTAGAGCTCAAGTATAAATCGTAATGAACCATTTGTATTTCCAAAAAGTCATACTACAATATAGTTTGATAAGTATAATAAGAAAACCAACACGGGGTATATAGACAATCACCCGTATGCGTGTTGAGGAACTAGTGCATTCAACCTCGTACAAGCACTTTACGTTACCAATCCATTTGTACTCCTAGTACCACACATGTAAGCACTTGCGCTATTATCGCGTCACACACATAGAGTCATACGTTGTGGGGCCTTCCCCAATAATAAGAATAAACGTAAGACAAGCTTGCACTAAGGTATTTACCGGACAATACCTCACGGAGTACGATTACTGTGACTGAGCATGTGAGACTTGTCCTACGAGCGGTGAGACGGTACTACAAGCAGTGAAAGCATACCAAGTGTGTTTGAAAGCATACCAAGTGTGTTTGAAAACATACATATACCATCATAATAATATAAATAGAGAATAACTTAGACTTTGTAATTTCACAATTTATTGAGCGTTATGACAAATATCAATATCTTTATGCATATCCAAAACCATGTTCCAATACTATTTCATAATATGTATTAATCAACCTGCTTCAAAAATCATTTAAAATCATGTATTTATCCATATCATAAATATTTCAAGCATGAAATACCATTTAATAAAACAAAGTCCACTCCCTGAAGTACTGGGAGTATAATCCTCCTCGGTGTTGCGTTCCTCAGCGCCTAGTCGTAGGATGACCTATTAATATTAGGGAACAATATTAAAATCCCCAAAATGAATAATAACTACCCTTTATAAAAGAATCTAAAAAATAATATTTTAGTGAAAACGGGCTCGAAAAATGATTTCAGGGACAGAGAAACCTTCACTTGCCAGAATGCAGCGCCACGCCTGAACTTTAAAGTTTCGTAAAATATTCATTTAACTCCAAGTGAGTTCCTTTAGCGTCCACGTATTTGTAACGTGAACACTACTTGAATATGTAAAGAAAATAATTTTCACATGTTATTTCAAAAAGTCAACAAGTCAACATTTGTTTACTGTTGGTAGTAATTTTACAAGAAATTTTGGAGCAATTTTAAAACATGCCATGGGTATAGTCTTGTATCTTAAAATAAGGGTATGGTATAAGTGTATCGTTTCTAAAGTAAGTGAGAGTAATAAAACATTTTAAAGTGGTATTCACAATCTAGTAAGTTGAAATCTTAGTTAATTTGCTAAAACATTTAAATTTCTAAAACCAAATGAGTCTAAAGTTTGTTTCAAAGCATATAAGTAAAAATTCATTTCGAAGCATATGTAAATATAAGTTTGGAAAGAAAGCTCACTCACGGTGGTTGTAATTAAGTAATTCATTTGTATCACGCGCTCTCGTGCTCCTCGGGTTGTCACTCCTAAAGTAAAACAACCACATTTAATAAACTAATCGCCCCTTAGAGAATACGAGATGCGGAACTCAAATTAAGAATTTCGGTGTCAGAAAACCCAAATCTGTGTGAGCAGCCACGCTGACAAATCACGCGCCGTAGTGAGGTCCGCGCCTTGATAATGGCCTGCGCGCCCGGCCGACGTCCTCACGCGCCCACAGGCGCGGTCACGCTGTTACACACGTCATTAAATTTAAGCTGAATATTCCAAGGATTTATTGAAATATTCCTAACGGTGTTAGATAATGGATATACCTTTGGAATAGTCAGAGTCCGAGCAGGGTTTGGGCCAGTGGACTTCCCAGCTTGCGACTTCACGAGCAGGCTAGACGGGATGGCGTGACATCAACTCGCCAAAATTTGGGGATTTTTCCAAGATTCTTTTATTGTCGCAACACCTAAGTCATTCTCTGTAGTCGATTTGAGACGATTTGAACTCGTGGTCGAGATGCTCACCAAGTAGTGGTAGCCTCAGAATTCGGTTTCTAACTCGTTTGTAGGAAATTCCTCGCGCCCACAGTCAACTAGCCGAGGAAAAACATGGCGGAGGCTTCTCGCATTTCGATCCATTTATTCTCCACCAGACAACACATACCAATACACGAAACATACTCGTAACATCACAAGTCAAATGAAGGTATAATCGAGGCTTACCAAAGTCGAGCTGGCAGAAGATCGTGACTTCTACTGCGTTGAGGCTACTTATCATTGTACACGAGGTTTGTTTTGCAAAGAATAAGGACAGAGGGGTGGTTTTCAGAGGAGCCCACGATGGGCGCGTTTGGTGATGTGGCTCATTGGGAATGGCACTTCCGTGTCGGTTGTGGTTTCAGTTCGGACGCAGGGAAGGAGAGAACGGGAAAGGAGAAAGTGAGGTAATGCTAGGAGTAAGGTCGAGAGAGAGGGGCAGAGAAAGTGGGTTTACTTGGATTTAGAAAGCAAACTGAAAAAATGCCATTCTCGTTAAAACTACGAGGAATGCCCTTGGATCTAACGTTTCGCAGAATCTTAGTTGAACTCTGATTCCATTCGTTGGCGTCACATGTTAAGTATTAGCCCAGTACTTATAACAAGAAAAGTTAAGAAAAATGCTCGTACGTGTCAGGCACAAGAAGTCAACTATTGCCCAACCATGAGCATTTTGGTCATTTCACACATTCGGGAAATAAAATACTATAAATCTTGGGATGAGTTTGTAACGAGTGTCCGGAAGAAAAAGTATTTAACCATTTCTACAAAAGAAATAGTTATGCAAAAGTACTAGGCTGATTATGAGAAACAATATGTACTATTGAAGTTTTGACCCAAGTAAAGATGTAATAAAATTGTTGTCACAAATATTATGAGAAACAAGATCAACTAAAAAAGTATAAGGAATGCAATTTGAAGAAAAACAACTTAATTTGTTTATGCAAAAGGTATTTAACTATTCTACAAAAAAAACTAAATTGATTATGCCAAAAGTATTTAACTATTTATACAAAAAAGATACTGTATTGATTATGCAAAAATTACTACACTGATTATGCCAAAAAGTAATAAACTAATTTTGCAAAAAAACTGTAACATAGTAAAACACGTAATAAAATTGTTGTCACAAATATTATGACAAACAAGATAAATTTAAAATATTATGAAGAAACTTGCTTTTGTTGTGTGTCTCTTTAGGAAATAATTAGTTGTTTTGTGACCTTCTATGCAATTAAGCTATAATGAAAACTATCTTTGCACTTGCTACGAACAAACTACTGATAACTGCTTTTGCAAAAATACTATAGATAATTGAAATTGAAAAAAAAACATAATTAACTGAAATTGGCAAAGCCTTTGCATCAAGACTAGCAGTAGCAAGTGAAGATGGGTTTAGGTTTTCTTTTGTTTTCTTCTGGCACAGTGACGTCTTGGCAGTGCGCTGTGAGGGCGTACGTGAAGCTAAATATCTTAACAGCTAGTTATGTGGATAACGTTTGTCCCTCTGCAAGGAAATGTATTATAAACACTGTCTCTATGCGATATATAGTCTTTAAAAGTGACTTATGTGTAATTTTCTTATTATTTAATATTCACTGATTAATAGATTTTCTTTGGTCACAAGACTATTAATTTATAGAGATTTAACTATACTTGTAATAGTTTGATGAAAGGTCCATGAAATCTTCACTTATATTCTTTTGTTTTTTTTTTATTGAGAAATCTTCAGTAATATTCACACATATTATTGTGTTTGAGCACTAATATTATACTATTTTTTACAGTGTCAATTTTATCCTTAAATTTAAAATTGCACTATCTAAAAGAAGTTAATATCGTAAAAGGCAATTTACTTAAAATTAATAAATAAATAAAACACTTTCATGTTTTCTCATTCTACACCCATAATTCTATCTAAAGTTGAACTTCTCTACAAATAACACCCTCTCACATACCATGGGCGTGAAAGAATGTTACTGTGCTATATAATATTTATTGAACTTTTTTCTAAGATCATAATAAACTATCAAAATGGAGTTAGTCCATACCCTCTTGAATCAGACGGTTTTTAACAACAAAAAAATCGAACGATTTTATTATGTGTTGGAGGTGTGTAACATGTGAGTTATGGTTATGATGAAGGATGAAAGATTGCTTGAGGCAACGTAAAAATACGCTATCTTTTAGACGCTATTCACTCTCACATATAGTGTGCAAAGGGGATATGCGAATAAGACTTGTGGATACAGGTAAAACCCGGTCTTATGCCTATTGTTTGTCAAAGTTTTGAACACTTCTAAAAGAAATCCCAAACACTCAAGAGATAGAAAAACACCAGATTTAAGTAGAAACTAATACTACAGATTTTAATTACTGAAGCTTTTGTCTTCAATCTGCCCGTATCACCCTCTATTTATAGAGGTCTGCGTGTCTCTTTAAAGAGGTATTACACCTCTTAAGTATTTCTCTTAATTTGGGTCACAGCTCTACATCATCAGTTGCAATGTTAACAGCCATTAGATTGTTCCATAGGAGAATCAAAAAGGCTATTATTCAATTATAAGAGAGACAACTCCCGTGCATGTATAACAGCAAGCGGTGGAAAATAACTGCCAATTTGAATTGATGGCACTCATTCAAAATCAACCAATAGCCAATCCATACTTCGACTTCTGACTTTTATATTATTGAAAATATTCCAGCATAATGTAATTATTAAAAATCAACCTTATTACAATAATAATATTTTTATTTATATTTATTAACATTAACTTTACCATTGTTATATAAGATTGAACAGTAAACATTTTAACTTGTCAAAACAATCACAATGCCTAAAGTTTGTGGCTTGGCACAAGAAGCTCTCCCCCAATCCAGGCCCAAAACCAGTCTAAATTATCAAACCTCATCTGTACAACACAGATCTGTCTAAGAAGCAGGTTGTTTTAACAATATATGTGACGAGCCGTCCCTAGGCTTTATTGTATTTTATTTTCCGAGCGTGTGAATTGACCAAAATGCCCTAAATGGGCTAAGTGAAAGTCCTTTGTGGATGTTTGAACTCCTTTTGAATTTGGACTTCTTACTTGTACGTATTCTTATAGTACCCGTTACTACAAACGTGTGAGAGAGACAAAAGCGTAATTCGGCGTGTAATGAAACGTTGCGTGCATTTAATTATTTCTTTCATATTTTGGGAGTATTGTCTTTGCCGTGCCACAAGGGACCCATCCACGACTTAATTTTAGAAACCAAATCTCTCTTCTCCTCTCTTTCCTCGGACCTCTCTCTCTCTCCCATTGTTTCTTCTCCTTCCGTGAAAAATTTCACTCGAACAAGCAGTGGCCACGCCACTTTCTTGAGCAAGAATAGCCAAACCACCACCACCTTGTTCGTCGCTGACTCACCGGGTTCAACCGGCCTAAGCGGGTTGCCCGAACTCCCGAGTCAATCGACGAAATTGTACACGAAAGAACCTAGTTTTTGGCGAGTTTCTAAGCCAATTTCAACCAGGTAGGACCTACAACTTTACCACCATTGGCTTCCTTGTGAATAGATGAATTTCATACTAAACTCGTGTGTTTTGGAGTTGATAGGCCTTGGTTCAGGAAACTTGTGACACTTTTGGCCAATTTCAACCAAGGTGAGACTTCTTCTGTTAAGCTTCCTTGTTGAATAGATGAATTTCATACTAAACTCGTGTGTTTTGGAGTTGATGTGACCTTGGTTTTAGACCGACACTTTTTGGCCAATTTCAGGCCATTTTCAACCACTTTTCAAACTCCAAATAGGTATAATCTTGTTCTTCTTCTCTCTAACTTCATTTTGACATGTAGATCGTGTAAAATGGTTGGTAGACAAGTTACGAACTTTGAAATTTTCGAGGCTTATTTGAGTTTCAGAGTAATTGTGAGCTGGCCTTTGGTAGTAGTTGAGTTACGGTATGTTGGTTCAAGCTGGCACGAACCTAGTCCAAGCAGGTCGTGGCCGTCGGCAAACTAGATTCAAACACGATTCCTTGCTGTTAGGAATATTTTGTTAAATTCTAGCATATTAAGATTAACTTTATGATGGCATTAAATATTAAGATTAGAAGCTCTAATGAAAATAACCATGATTAGCTACTCAGTGGCCACGTGTGCCGGCCTTGCGTGGGTGGTGAGTGTGGGTGCGTGTGGCGCGTGTGACAATTTCGACACTTTTAGCCCCGTTTGAGCAAACAAAGAGTTTTCAATTGTTCTCCTTAGTGTTTATAAACTTTGAGTAGGTTAATGATTGATATACTTATTTTCCATATAGGAAAGACTTACCGCAGCGAGTACGGAGGTCGGGCAAGGTAAGGCGGTTACGACCCAACTACATATCGGTGAATGGGCTTTGTTTTGTGAGCCCATATTATTTATATTAGTTTCCACTATGATTTTGTGAACTATTTTCTATCATGTATGCTTTTACTTACGAGTTTAAGTATAAAGAATATTATGTTTTGTGAAATTATGATGGCATGATCATGTGTATTTTTATTTGCTCATCATACATGCATTCACTCGGTGTCTAGTACTCGTCAGGGTGGATGGACCTTCACGTGTATGTTCACATCCATAGTTATGCTCACCTTGGATCCATTGTAGGTGCCATCACAGCACTAGTTTGCATTAGACGGCTAGGACTCGTATGTGGCGCGATTAATGCCGGCTTCACGTGATCGTAGTACTAAGCCTTCATCTATTACACCCGGCTTGTTCCATGTAGCTACTTTTTGCATGGGCTTGTGTACGCATATGTTGATGAGCATATTACTTATATTGGACTAGGCTACAATGTGCTGCCAAGCATTGAATGCTTACACGATCTCACCATTAAACCAGGGGAGGAGAGAGGAGAGAGGGGAAAGGAGGATGAGATCGGTGTGAGCATTCAGTAGCTACTGCATTTCTTAGCAAGTCCTATTATATTATGTTGAGATAATTGTGTTTACCCAGTATCTTTGACGGTTATTGCCTTTATATTGTTTTGACAATTTTCATTACTATCGTAGTATGCTTTTGGGAAGCTATACAAGTTTTTTCAAAAGGTAGTTACTTATGTTATGAAAAGCAAGGTTTTAAGGAAATGATTATTTTTGCCCACTAACACTTCCTTTTGCCCCTCTAGGACTTAGTAGCTAGACTTGTGATGGCGAGACGGTTACGATGTTTGCCATGACTTTGACCACAGGATAAACATCGGATTTCCTTCTTCTTTGCTAATATGTTTTTCATCCATCCTATTCAAGACGGGAGTAGTCGCATTTTCTTTCTTGCCTTTAACTATGCTCCTGAACATTGCATGTTGTGTGAAGGGTTCTACAGTACTTCTACTCATTCTTGCTCTTGGTATCACTAGTTGTAGACTCGGTTTTATTTTATTAAATTTTCCACATCATCTACATGACATGGCTTTCGTCACCCTGCGGGGTGTCGGCGGCATGCCTCGATTTTGGTACCCTTCAAGATATCTAGGTTGGGGTGTGTTAATAATTTTTTATATGAAAATTAAACAATAATTTCCGATTTTTCATTAATTTGGAGATAAAGATTTTGACCATTAATGAATAATGATAAAAACTCAAAATTCCCAATACAAATTTATAGTGGAGGAACCTTTCATGTCCCAGCTCTCAAGCAAAGCGCGCAACCAACTAAACTAAATTATCAAACGTCAACTTATTCTCCGAAAGTGGCTTTGCCGAATCAATAGCCTCCTCTCCCACCACCAAGAAATCCAATGTTGGAGTATCGTTTCCAGCACGAATGATGGAGCCATATATGTAAAACTGAAGCACAGAACAATACACAAAGAAATGAAGGAAGAAGACGTATGGAGAGCTATGTACAATTGCAGGACAATAAATGTAAATCCTAGTAAGTCAATTGCTGATTTCTGCCAACAAGGACCATTACCGTCATGGCCTTTTAAAACAGCAGCAATGGGAGTAACCTGCACGTTTTAATCAAAGGAGCTGCATAAGACGTAGAAAAAACATAAGGAAACAATGATTTCCAAAATGCAGCTGCATTGTTTAGCACCTCCTAGACCTTTCAAATTCAATGCAATGTCAGTTTAATTTCTTCTTCCATAGCTGCAAGCATATCCATTTCTGTGCATGCACGAGCTGAAAGTTCAAAATGAAAGGGACTCAACCCTCGTATCTTATTGTTTCTCAAAACTACACATCTAAACTAAGATTTTAGATACCGAATGACTTCTCATGCAGAAAGGGAAGACAAATAAGTAGAAAACCAGGAAATAATCACACAACTTTACACCCCAAAAACATGCCAGAAGAGATAGAAGCTGCTTTAATTCACCAACCTGGCAGCGTTATAAGCATGTCGTTTTGTTGATAAGATCAGATGCATAGCAGGGTTATTCAACCTAGTTTCTCTAGACAGAATTAATGTTTGGAATGTAACCTTCAATCTTCAGATCCTCATATATAGTAATTTAAGTACATGGAAAATCTCTGTTGAACCTTCACCAAAAGTGAAACTCATGGCGTTGCTCCTCATTCCCAATCCAGCTGCAGCTAAGTCTTGCACTGACACCTCTTTGTCTCATCAACACTCTCATCCTCGCTGAATCATCCACATTTCTAAATTTGCAAATATCTTTGACGGGATAACATAATTTCCGGAATTTTCCAGGCTCTAATTCAGGAAACTAACTGCACTACCTGCTCGGTGACATCTACATTTTTACATTTCTTACAGGCACCAAGCTACTTGCCCCAGGCAACTTGATCTGGTTTTCAGGCATTTCTGAATGAAGTCCCAAGCTTCATGTACAAGTCTTCACGTGACAAAGGTCAACCATGCAAGAGTAATGCTCTATTTTCGAACCAGCCCAAATGAGTGACTCATCAAATTAAACAACTGACGACCCTCATCCACTAATCCAGCATGAACACATGCAGAAAGTAATCCTACAAACGTGATGTCATTTGGCCGAACAGACGCTGAACCTTCTGTCATGCACTTGAATAGGGATATTGCTTCATGTGCTCTCCCATGGAAAGCAAGGGCAGGAAATATCATGGCGTTCCACGAAACCTCATTTTCTAGGGCATGTCTTCAAAAACTCTTAGAGCATTGGCTAAGCTCCCACACTTAGCATACATGTCAACTAATGCAGTACCAACATAAATGTCATATTTGTGCCTGTTCGGATGCATATGTATCGATCGATTTCCCCAAATCTAGGGCACCAATTGAACCCATATGCAGACAACATTCCCACCAGTAGCAGTTTTATCAGGATTGACACCTGCCTCTTTCATGCCATCAAAGAGCACCATTGCCTCATCAGACATGCCATTTGAGCATACCTGAAAATATATCATCAACTCAGTGTATGTTGTAGTTTATAATGAAAAAAAGAAAGACATTTTGATTTAAACTTTCTAGATATGTCCTAGAAGATGATTAATACAAATATATGGCAATGATATACAGTTGTTTATCGAATATTGGATATACTTATCAAGTCATCCCATTAAATTTATAACCATAGGTTTTCGGAGTTTCCTTGAGAGACATATTAGACAGGGCTTAGGGATTAACAATAGTCAGATAACTATTCAATAGATGCATAATAAAACTTTTATAAGCTTAATAAAGTTCATGCATATAAATTTTTGGTAAATGCAACTACTGAAGTAGTGCGATGTGTGAACGCATGGGAGTACCAAGTTGAACATATCATGAATATATTGTTATTTCTAATGTGCTTATCGTTAAACCGACATGCAAATGACTCAACAGTTTTTCATAAAGCAGCCCAGCCACCTCCTCAAAAATTGCATTTCACATGGAAGAAAATGTTCAACCAGGAAGGAACCTCAAATAGTTACATAAGATATTTTTCCATGAAGAAGCAGATGCAACTGTGCCCAAACAATTTACCACGCTTGTTTCGGGTAATTAGAAACTAATCTAGTATAATGTTGTAATAGGCACACTAGAATGCTACAACACATATAGCTACTAGTTCATTTTATCTCAAAGAAATTATCTTTCTGTCTTTGTTATTTGAATTTACCTAGATTTAATAGTCTAAAGAGATTTTCAAAATATTAAGATTCGAGGCAATACTTTTTAGTTCATGATCTACTAAATGCAAGATATAACCCTGGCAAAGGTGTAAGACTTCTGGGTGAAAAGGCGCTGAAAAGTTTTATTTTCTCATTCCCTTCTACATTACATCAAATCCCAATTCTGTTACATTTCATTTTAAGACAGAACATTACCGTCTAATGGTTTGAGACAAAATTCCCAGCTTTACATAACCTAGTCTCCAATCTACCCTGGACATTGTTATAACCTTTTGCCCACTTCAAATCTCATTGCTATTGAATCTTTAAAAAAAAAAATGCTATATTCCCTTTCTAATTTTTACCATCAAACCTGATATTCTAAATACAAATAAAAAAAAATTGTTTCCTGTGCGTTCTGACCCATCCATATCCTCAAATTGCATTGCAGGCCTGCAGGAAGCAAATATATACAAAATATAGCAAAATTACACAGCATGGGGAGAGTTACTTGCCCTGGAAATCATGGCATTCAGGTGACCCGATCCTTTTTCTTCATGTTGTCAAAGACCCTCCTACTTCGAAGACAAATCCACCACACTTTCCATACATACCAATCAACACCAGACCCCACATATGAATTCACCTCCAACTTATTCACCAACTACAAAACCCTCCACCCACCCACCCAAACTCAAATCCCCAGGTCCCCGCACGCCCAAGAACCTTAACAAGGTCCTTTCGTCGAAGCAAACCCATCACCCCTCATTTCATGAAACAACCCCACCGCATCCCCAGCACACCCTCTTGCAATACCCAGAAATCATCGAATTCCACGAAACCAAGTCCCTCTCATTAATTTCATCAAACACTTGCCATTGCATAACCCAACTCACACATTTGATACATGGTAATCAAAAAGTGAGCTCACATGTCCATCCTTATCAACCCGGTCTTAAACACCGGCGAAAGATGGGCCCGCACGCCCATGATTCAACTCAACAAATTCGCGCGCGATGAACACAAACGGGTATGTAAATTTGTGGGGATCAAATACAAAAGGAGCCTCATTTGGTAATAGAATTCAATAGTAAGTTCTTTTCGCCATGTGGTGGTCAGGCCGCGGATCATGACGTTGAAAAGCATAGTCGTTGGGTTCGGGGATGTGGGGAGAAGAGGAGGGAGGCATAAGTGATGAAGTCTTTGAGCTCGATGATCTTGGGGAGGGAAGTTGGGTTGTCGACGGAGTTTATGAGCATTTGGGTGTGGATTTGCTTCAACTGTTTGGCGGATGCACATTGTTTCAAGAGGTGTACAGGTTTTTCGAGAAGAGAGCAGGGGAGATTGTTTCAGGTTAGGGGATTCAGGGTGTGTGGGGGTTGCTGAAGGGATCCGGCATGTGGTGTGGGGACTTTGGCTCAAGCATTATTTTATTGCCGTTCAAATCAAATGTGCTCTAAATCCAATTGTTTACATACCACTTTTTTTATTCTTTGCTTTGTTTTAGGGTCTGTTTGGATTGGGGTTTGTTGGCTCCAAAGGGATTTTTTTGTCAATGGGAGGTAGGAGTGAAGGGGTTAAAGATGACGGCGTTTGGAAGTTTCTTGTTTGGTTAAAATGGAATTTGAGTGGTGAAGGGCTTAAACACTAGGTTTAGAAAGAAAAGGAACGATTTTGCCCCCAAAAAACGATTTTATTAAATAAAATAATAATTAATTAAAAAATTCAATTGGAAGGATGAACGAATAAGAAGGCACGGCGAGCTCGATTAGACGGCTTCGATCCAACACCTGCTCGATTAGACGGCGAGCTTCCTTCACGATACACAACAACCGAGTCGTGGATGGAGTTGCAGATGATGGATGTAGTTTGGATCTGGAAACTCAGCTGCAAATAGGAAGCGCCGAGTTACTCGACCATATCGCTGCGGCTTTTGCAGGAAGACGAAGATCGCTGGAAAAAGATGAAGACGATGCTGCAGCGATATTGAAGAAGTTGAAGATGAAGCCAAGGCCGCGAGGAGAGAGAGAGAGACGATGACGGGCGAAAGAGGCGGGACTGCGAAACCCACCTCTGTAGGTGGGCTTAATTGATGTGTTATTTTGTTTTACTAATCCCTCGTTTAAACCCCTACCTCTCCAAACCCGTGGTTTGTTAATCCCTCTTTGAAATTATCAAACAAGAATTTAGGATTTGCAAACCCACCCCTTAATCCAATCCCCTTCTCATCCCTTACCCAAACGGGGCCCTTGAGTTTTGTTCGATAGGAAATATTACCAAGATATTTTTCAATCATTTTGAAAAAAATTTATGTTTTTGATAATGAGTTGTAAATTATGATCGTTCCATCTATTTCAGCCTAGATTGGAGTTCCTTTTTGCATTGCAAAAACTATTTGTTTTGATTAAAAGCCCAAATTTTTAGTTATTTTTGTTAACACAGAATATCTGTAGGTCACTCATAAGCGGGGCTCGTCCCTTTGTAGTACGTATATATATATTTGCATGAGGTTACAAATGTTGCATAAAAACAGAAATACTTGGTTATGGAGAAGCCAAAGACTCACAAGCCTCCTGTGCCCTCCATCCAATCAGCCATCCTCTCTCTTATGCTCTACTTCTCTTTATATAGACAAACCCACCTTACTAAGGAAGGTTAAGTGTAGCAGATACAAATGAAAGGTGATGTGACCTCTTCCTATCCACTTAATAAATGTTTAGTAACAAATATACGAGTGCTTGCAGTCAGGATACTCAAAGTGCTTGAACTCAAGGCGGTCGTCGGAAGAGCGCTATGGGAGTGGTCGTCGCCAGAGCGCTGCGGAGAGGTGAATGCTCTCTAGAGCATAGAATAACCACTAGAGAGGTGATCATCATGTGCCAAAGGGTATCTCATCCAGTGATGATCTGGCCCTTGGTCAAAAGAAGAAGTCATCCAGTAATTTGATCTAGCCCCCAATCAAAGAGTCTTCCCTCACAATAGTGACATGGCAAGAGTGGGGCTGGGCTGCCTGGATACCAACGTTAACAAACCCCTAGTCTTTAGTGGTAAGCTCTTAGTGTTCTTGGCTGAAGACTTAAAAAATAGGTAAGAGAGCACTTTCTAAACTGAGCACTCTTGTTTGTTCAAAGCCGAAGATGTCCTTTTTTTCGGTATGAGCTAGGTGACATTCTTTTGGTTAGGTGGCAATGCTCTGCAAAAATGTCGACACGGTGCTCTACTGAGTGCCGTGGCAGTGCTCATCCCCATTTTTGCATGAGTGACTCTTCTTTGGAGCCTAGGTGGTTATTATTTGGGGTGCTTTGACCACTGGAGGAGGTGAGGTCTCGATAAACAATCACGGAGAGATGGTTGTTCGTAGAGCACTCTCGGGAAAGGTGGTCGTGCGTAGAGCACTCATCACTTGGAAGAAGTGGTCATCTAGTGATGGCCGGAACTGACCACTATATGAGACCACTAGACGAAATGTTTAAAGCACTTGTAAAATCTGATGAGCATTGTTGTAGTCAGAGCACTCTTAGTGAGCCAAGGCATGTGAACATACGATCCTTACCTGTGGTCCATAAAGAGAAGATTTAGCGGAAGGGTGACGGCTCTCCAAAAACTGCATTACATCATTTCTGATCTGTGGTCAGCAAACTATTTAGGTAGGAGACTTAAATAGAAATAGACGAGTTAGCGAGTCGAATCGCTATCATAAACCAACATGTAGCACGAGCCAACTTCTATTGCTCGGGTAGTAGGCGATGTTCTCACAGGGGTGACATTCGTGGCATGACAATACTCTCACGACATGATCCTCAATGTCTTTGTCAGAAGGTAGTGCTTGGTGAGGGCTAGTGATAGACATTATGGTGATGATGTACGATTGATTTCACTAGCCCCCGATATAAAGGATTGAGCTTGAAATGTGGTAAGCACGATGGACACATCGTAAACCACCAATACCCCGATATATAAACAAGCCATAGTGTCGGGTCCAACAATCAGGTTTGCGTGCTGGGTCCGTATCTACACTTCAGGTCTTCGAGTTGGAATCCACCAGTTGAGTCCGTGAGTCGTGAGTTCACAGGTGTCCATGCTTGTGGGTGTCTAAACTCATAGGTATTCGAACGGGCGATATCTGAAGTCTGGGTGTCCGAGCGTACAAGCATCCAAATTTGCGGGAGTCGAGCTTGTATGACGATCTAGCTGGGTCGTTATTCACCAGAATGTTGGGCGGTAATAGCCAATGTATCCCCGAGAAGGTATGCCGGGAAACGGGCACGCAGCCTTTCTCATACGGTGTACTTAGCACACAGACACGTAACCCCTTTCTCATACAGTCATACTTAGCACACATGCACGCAGCCTTCTACGACCTGAGCACACAAACACACTATTTCTTAGAGAGAATAATCATGCCGGTTAGTACAGATTATATCATAACTGTAAATCCAAGCATTCAACGTAGACATGAATCTGCTCACCAAACAATATTATACATGGCATGAACTTCAAAATTGTTGTACTGCCAGATACTCCTGTAAATGGTCGCATAATATAAACATGCGTGCTATTTAGCTTGCGTAACAACGCGTTTATGCATATGCAATTGCTGCGTGTTTGCATGGCGAGCATAAACAGACATAATCATGCTTTACAAGTTCAACGTAAGCTTTCTAAAGCATATTACATCTCCAGATACTAACAATTAAGCGAGTGGTCGGTGCTCCCGCAATAACGCGTGACCATGTTTATTGTAAAAATCAAACTCATGCAATTGCCTAATGAATTTATAATTGAGCTGGACCCCACTCACCAAACAAGTTAACACTTAACACTGTTAACTTGGCATAATTTTTAATTTTTTTAATTGAAGAAAATCGAAACTCGCCACAACTGAAAGACATCACCAGAAGCCTCTGCCCAACCTCTCTTCCCGCTGCATCAAAACTTCCACCTCCTTCTTCTACCCTTTTGCTTACTATTTTTGCAACTGATACCACTCTTTTGTGATAAGATCAATGGTTGTAGAAACGAGAAGTCTTCCTCCATCTCACATCACTCTACCAAACCTAACACAGCCACAAAAATCCAGCAATAAACCTCCACTGCACTTCCAAATTCCACGGCGGAATTTCTATTTCTGTCGATCCGAGCTTTTAATGATCAGCCTCAGAAACAAAGCGTAAGCTGAGTGCATGAAACCTGAAGAAATTGAGAAGCTAAATCAGTGAGTTGCAAAGCAATTTGTAGCAGAAGTCGAGTAATTGGAAGCAAAATTGGAGGAAAGAATGAGACCTGATTCGTAGGTAGCGAAAGACTAGTTCAATTCGGTGCAGGAAGAGGAGGTTAGGCAGACTGGCAGAGGCTTCTGGTCTTCGATTTTTCTTCAAGTTTTGTGTTTGTTTTTAAGGGTAAATTACAGATTCTTTACGCCGAGTTTGGAGTGCCCGATTGAGCGCCATCGTAAACTTTAAAATATTGTAAATATCGTACATAAAACACCACGATTTCATTTCTTATTCTCGTTATTCAGATTCACGTTTTGGTCGATTTGGCGGATTAAATGATGGCGTGGCAAATATGAGCCAGCATTTCTTGGCGTGGATGCCGATTTTAGTAGTGGATAAAAGGATAAATTACATTTTGCCTCAACTTTTCGTCAATTAAACTTCACTTACAACATCTTGCAATTTTTTAGTTTCATACGACTCTATTTCATATCAGTTTATACGACGGTCTCTTTTAGTCATTTCGTGTTAGCTATAGTGGTCGTATCGGGCCTCACAAAATTTGTGCCACGTGGATCAAAATAATTTAAAAATGAATATTCATTATAAAAGAAAATAAATTTAAAAATAAAGTTAAAATAGTAAAATGGGCCCACCCTTTCTTTCTTTTCCAACAAGTCAGCGGGAGTTGCTCATTACGACGTTTAAGAAAGATCGAGCGGGGTTTGGGGAGAGGTAGGTGAGGCGAACGTGTTCCTCTCTTGACCCATTGGGATCTAGATCCATAATTCAGTCTATTTGGAGAGAAGGAAAGAGTGGGCTCCATTTTAATATTTTAACTTTATTTTCTTTTATAATGAATATTCATTTTTAAATTATTTTTTATCACGTGTTACAAATTTTGTGGGGCTCGATGCGGCCACGTAGAGCGGTTAACGAGAGAAACTAAAGGAAAAAGAAGGCGCCAGTATGAACTTGGTATGAAATAGGGAATCGTTGTATGAAGCTGAAAAATTGCAAAGATGTTGTATGAAGTTGAAATTAGATGAAAGTTGAGAGAGTAAAATGTAATTTATCTTCTTTTTTTCACGTGGCTCAAAATTGACATCCACATGAGCAAAAATGTAGATTACATGTGCTCTTGGCGTCATCGTTACTTGGCCAGTGTGAGAAAAATGTAACGGATGTATGATATTACTTGATGAAACCGTAAGTTTATGTATGATATTGCAATATTTTAAAGTTGATGTATGAAGTTGCAATTGCACCAAAACTTGAGGGAGTGTAAATTATAATTTATCCTTTTTTAATTATCACAAGTTAACTTTGTTAAATGGGAAGACAAGTGTCGAAACGACCGTGCAAGAGGTGGGCAAAGGGTTTATGGGCGCTAGATCTCCACCCAATATGCATTAGGTTCGTGAGCTGATGTAAGCAATAAAGATAAGAAAATTCCTTATCTTTCTCCGAGGAATTCAGCCGAGAGGGTAGAGAAGCACACACAACTTCGGCTTACCCAGGCACATGCAGCTCGGCCATACAACGGTGGCGGTCGAAATTCAATGGGGTGGAAATACCTAAGCATGTCATTTCATTGGTGGTGGCGATTTCGCAAGAGGGTCTTGGCCACTGCCAATTCAAGACACACACACGGCGACGTGTCGCTCGAAGAAGATAGGGTCGGCCTGGGCGCTCAGGTCGGCGACAGTGGCGCTTGGATTTTATTAAATGGACCTTGCAAGTCAGGTCTTCCCATCGCTCGTCAGAAACGGAAAGGGTCAGGTCGGCCCACGCGACACTTGACAACAAAATGCTCGAGTCATGGCTTGGGTCATCCACACAGTGGTTGGCGGGTTAAAGATGTGGGGCTCGGGTAGCCTCCACAACTACACTTTTTCTCTCATTGGTGGTCTGGTCTCTTTTGTTAAGAGAAGATGAACCATGCCGAGGGGATTTCTTTTATTCTCGAGAGTTTGGCCGAGAGATAGAAGCAATAAGTTCTCCCTTGTACACACACACAACTCATGCAGCGATGGTAGTAACTCGGGATTTAATAGGCTCGGCAAACATGGGCTATCTATTTCCATTAGGGTGGTTTTACATGTTGCGGACGCTGATAGTGGCGTGGCGTGGATGACTAGCGGACCGACACTCTTCGGACCTCCTAGACACGTGTCGAGCAAGCCCCGTGGTGTGTCATTGACTTTGGCCCGACAAGACACGCGAGGACACGGTCAAGACACTGTCAAATGGACGCATTAGGGTCATTTTGAAATTCTGATGTTTTGGGGCGAGATTTGAAATGTAAAATTATTTTAGGGTAATTTTAAAATAATATATGAAATCTAAACGCAAAAATGAGGAACCCGACCTCCAAACTCCGGCTTTAGCCTCCGGATCGCAACCTCCGGTGGCGGCGGCGCCCTCTCATCTCGTCTGCTACCGGATAGCGTCTCTAGGCTCCAACTCCCGGTCTCTCTCTCCCAACCGGTCGTGGAAACGATAAGAAGAAATGGAGCTCCGATCTTTCGATTAATTGGACGAACTAATTATCAAACTCTTCCCGGCCGAGCCACTTCCTCAGTTAAGGGCACCACACATTTGCCAAACTCAGTCTTGGTTGAGGAAGAGGAATAGAGCAAGGAATAACATCAAGAATATAGGTTGGGTGCAGCAAGGCAAAGTTAGGACCAAGATTCCAAGATTGTATCTGCGACTCTCTGTTAGATTTCTATTTTATATGGACTTAATGAAGTTGTTGGTTAAAAAATTAGTTAGGTTTTACAGTTTTGATTTTATAAGTAAAAATGGTTTGTTGTTTGCTATATTATGGGAGAAGAATTGACTAACATTATAAAATGAGTGCTTCTAGCAACTGTACTTTAAGGATTGAGGAGATACCTTTTTCCAGGTCATATTCTTTGATAATGAAGATGAAGTGAATGATAATGATAATGCTTCTTTATGGAGATGGAGATATGTTGAAATGATCTTATATTATATATATTATATAAAGTATGAAATAAATAAAGACTCTACCATAAAAAATTAATATTTTGGAGTGGGAAAAATGGAAAAGAAGGAGGAAATGTTGAATTCCGATTAATTATTGTTAGAAATATTATAAGGGAGTTATCATCGAGTCAAGGTCACTTGTTGAAGATTGGAGGACTTAGGATTGTAGCTTGCTTGAAAGTTACAACACAACATTACCATGAAATGAAAAGACTCCAAGATGCATCGATTTGGGGTTCGACAAATTTAAGGAATGTACCATCTGCCTTACTCAAGTACAAGCCAGATGTGTTGGTTCAAATTCGGAGTAGCACCATGCAACCCAGTGTTCCATTACTTAAGGAAGGAGAAGCAATTGGGGATTCCTTCAACAATGGTACTAGGGAAATTTTAGTTAGTGAAATAGCAAGAGTGTTTTACCAGATTGATTTTCTTTCAACGCTAGGAATCCACATTATAAGCGTGCCTTCCACGGCACGCTAGTGAACTAAGGCGATTCAGTTATGTACGAGGTTACAATGCATTGAGAACCTCTTTTCTCCGAGAGAGGAATCACATTGAGAATATTTTCTAGAACCCGTTAAGGAAAAATGGGATGAAAGAGTGTAAGTATTTGTAGTGATGGTTGGTGGATGTACGGGAGAAGGTCTCTTTAATCAATATCAAGGTTGTTTTGTGAAAGTGGACCAATGTTTTTAATGTAGTTAACTGTGAAAGTGAGTATAAGGACAAATATTTCATTTCCAACTTGCTTCTTAAGGCTATTAATCGAGGTTGATCCAAAGAATGTGGTCAAGTAATTATGTTGATGTATGCACTTGCAAGTATGATTACTTGTTGAGTCAAGTTCGGGCACATTTTTTGGACGCCATGTGTAGTTCATACATAATCTAGCATTGAAGAATATTTGCTCACCAATTCAAGAGACATGAAAATGTGTATGACAATGTAGTTAGATTTGGAGATTTCAGTGAGTACATGAACATAAAAATTTCGGCATGACTCATGGCAAGAGATTATGCCATGTTGATGAGCATAGTAAGTTAAAGTTGCTCCGGAGTTGTTGATACGCGTTTTCTTCCACAATTGTAATCTTTGAAGAGATTTAGGAAAATCAAGCGGTTACAGCAAGTAGGTGATTAAGGCAGGAAGTGAGACTCTTACAAAGAGGATAAAGTTGAAATTGCAAGACGGGTGAAAAGAATATTGGATGACAAGTTTGGGAGCGTGTTGATTATATCCTTGACTTTACATCACATTTTGTGTGTGTGGAGGATGGCACCAGGTAGGACTTGTCTTCCACTTAGTCTACAGTGGGGGAGGCAATAATTAAGAGGAAGTTAAAATTGGTTATTTTACAACAAAACAAGCAACTTCATGAAAAATCAAAGTTTTTATGCGATGTATGGGATCCTAGTGGAGCGTTGGACTAAGAGTAGCACACCACTTCATTGCTTGGCACATTCCTTAAATCTAAGTAAGTTTATAATCTTATTAATTTTACCTTAATAAATGCATTCAATTATGCTTACATAGGCTATCAGCTTATCAATTTATCTATCTATTTATATAGGTATTATAGTAAAGCATGGATTGATGAACATACAGTCGTGTTGCTCATACAAAGACAATGAGATTACAATAGAAGAAAGAAGAAATTTTTAGAGATGCTTTTCGATAATGATGTTTCAAAGAAAAGTCAATGAGGAGTATGTTGATTTTACGCTTGCCTTTGAGAAAGATTTTCAAGCTTTGATTCTATTTTTGATAGAGCCTTATGGATCAGGTGAAATGGTGGATTGTTCATGGTTCTTGCACATCAACACTACAAGTATGGCTTTGAAGTTATGGACAACCTTAGCACATCCTCTTGTTTGTGAGAGAAATTGGAGTACATACAAATTCATACACTCCATGAAGAGGAACAAGATAACACCTCAAGGAAAGCAAGAATTGGCATATGTGAATAATAATCTTCGTCTTCTATCAAGGAAAAACCCAAGCTACAAAGTAGGAGAGACTCTTATGTGAGATGTTGGAGGGGATGGATTCGTGGAGAATGTTGGAATTTTAGAGATCGCGAATCTATCTCTTGATGAACTAGATTTAGACTATATTATCCACCAATGGTGACATGAATATCATTGATGGGTAGGATTGGGATATGTATTATCTTATTTGAATATGTTTGATGTTATTTTCTATTTTATTTTGTTTGTTGGTGTGGAGCGGTGATGATGATTAAGCAATAAACATCAATTTTTTATGTTTGATTTTGTATGATGTTTTTATTATATTATTATTATTTAAAATTATTATTATTTTAATTCCCCATGTAGTGTCTTGGTTTTAGAAAATTTATGTATTGTCGTGTCTGTTATTGTCTTTGTCTCGTGTTCGATGTCAGGTACAACATAGTGGGTACCTTTCTGTAGAGGTGCGGATGTTGCACACCAGTCGGGACGCCCATGCTCCGACCGGTGACATTACTCGGAAGAGATGCACTCGGGTCATCAATCTTTGGCGCTCGGGATTTTCATCTTTGAAAGGCTCAAGTCGAGAGAGAGATGTGAAATAAAGACAGCAATGTTTCTTCACATGCGCCAAGCGATGGTCATCGTTTTCTCCGAAAATATAATAATGACATTTATCATACAATTTATAAAAGTTATAGCAATATCATAAATAAGATATTTGCTCTTGAGGTTATATATATATGCACGCAGGAGTTACAAATGTTATATGGGAAGGGCTCAAAGCCTTTGGTTGGCATGGAGAAGCCAAAACCGTGACTCCTCCATCAATATAAGTCATCCTCTACTCTTATGCTCTCTTTCCTTTTTATATTAGATAGACCCGCTTTTCTAAGGAAGGTCAAGTGTACGATGCAAGAGAAATGTGATGTGACATCTTCCTATCCACCCAATAAATATCTAGAGTCAATAAATATCTGAGACGAACAAATATCTAGTCTTGGTCGGATAGTCAAAGGTCTTCATCGAGACGATCATCGGAGAAGAGCGCTCGGGAGAGGCGGTTGTTCGTAGAACACTCACGGAGAGGTGATCGTTTGTAGAAGCCGATCGGGAGAGAGTAGTCTCACAGCCAGAACACTTTCGAGAGAGGTAGTCTACATAGGTACTCGAGAAATGTGGTCTGTAGAGCATTGAGGGAGCCTACCATTAAAGAGGGTATTCCATCATGTGCCAAAGTCTCATCCAATAGTGATCTAGCCCTCGATCAAAGAGTCTTCCACTTACATGGTGATGGCCCCAGACAAAAGTTCCTCACAATGGTGAAAGCCATGGCAAAGTGGGACCCAAGCCATCCAGGATACCAACGTTAACAATTTTGGCCAAAGAAAGTAAGTTTGGAGTTGAGAATATTATGAACGGGAGGTCTTGGAATGCAAAATGTGTTGAGCCGAGAATGTTTCAAACGTCGAAGTCTGAAATACGAGAAGAACTTGGACTTCTTTGTATAGACTTTTATCTTAAAGGAGTTTGAGTCTTGAGCAAAGTGTGATAATCAAAAGAAAAATCTAGGATATCTATAAATACAAGGCCCTTGGAAATGAGAAAAAGGGTCTCAAAACTAATCAATCAAATCTCCCAGCGCTCTGCAGCGTTTTGTCAAACCTTTGTCTTGTTAGTGTCATCTCAAGCTAAAGGGTGGGCGGAAGGGTTGTACTCACGTGAAGTATGCAAATCAATGATGAAAGTCACTGCTGAGGATTAGACAATGGTGCTTTACTACAAAAGATAACGCTTGCTTCCAAAGGCAAGTTGGTGGTCTTAGCTTGTTCATGCGTGGATTGCGCCCAACATGCCGAGTTGGCTGGCACGGCCCAGGCTCGTTTCGTTATCCAAAACCAATGTGACATTCAAATATATTTGCTTGATGGAGTCTTGTCCCCGTTTGCGAAGCTGCGTTCAAAGAAAATCATGTAGTAGAGACGAGTCTAGTGCGGAAGATCTAGATTACAAAAGTGATTGGTACAGTGCTTATTTATAAATTTGGAGAACCCTAAACCAAGAGGTTCCTTCTCAGTGTAATCATTGAACAAGTTCGGGTTGTAGTATATATGACATGTCTTGTATTGTCATTTTGTAAGATATACATATGTATTTGGATTCATCAATTTATTAGCATGGTTGTATATGTTCCGATCTCAGTAAGGTTTTCTATTCCACAGAATCTAACGTTATCTTCATTTTAACAACAAGAAACATTAAAGTACACAACAAAAGAAAAAAAATGCTAATTAAACATATTTTAATAAATACTTCTTCTTATGTCTCTCTCATACTCTCCAAAGGGTTTACTCATGTTCATTCTTAAAGGTGTTATCAGGTCCTTAAAGAATCGACATGAAAAAAGAGAACGAGTGAGCTTTGGATGACCTCCCCAAAATCGGAAGGCCGGGCGTATATATAGAACAAAACTTGACTCTCTTGAACATGTAACGGTAGCTCACATAACAAGCAATGTGGTTGTTTCTTGCTTTGACATGTCCAACTTTTCTCTTTTTAAAAAAGTTATTCAATATTAAAAATACCTATTTAAGAGGCCAAAATGCCTCACTTACTAGTGTCCTCCGATCTTTGCTTACTCGGCGAGAGAAAAATTCTCCTTTCCAGTCTTTCTAGCAAAAGTTATACGTCTTTTTTTTTCAAAACGAGAAAACCATCTCGTGTTTGCTTAGGATATTAAAATTTGTTTTAACTTAAGATAGTACAATTCAAAAAGAAAATAGGAGCAACCTCCACTTCAATTTCTATCACGCGAAAATTTGCCAAAACAAAAACAAAAATACTTTCTTCATGTTGCATGGCGCTAAAATCTCGCACCTCAATTTTCCATTTTGCAAAAAATCTACAAAAAGAAGTCTTGCTCGGTTTCCATATTGTTTGCCTCAACTTCTTCTTGTGAAAGGCATTAAAATTTGTTATTGATTTCTATAGCTTGAAAGTTAAGCGGTTAAATATATAATATGATTAGCATTTCGAACATTGAGTACACATACATATTTGTTTGTATGTATTTATAGTTGTAATATATGTATTATACTCACATTAAGCGATTGAGTGAAAGGGACATTTGTTGCAAATTGTCATCTCGTCCACACTTTCGGGAGTTGAAAATGAAAACTTGTTTCCATTTGCTATATTATGAGAAGCATAAGGAAAATGAGGTTCAAATTAACAATATGTTGCGAAAATGAAGACGAGATAAATGAAGGCTGGCAAACTAAGAATTCTTTTCAGCGTAAGGCAATACATTGGTGCAGATTCCTTGTGTAGCTTGAAAATGTTGTTAGAATCAATACCGGCGTGACATATATCACATTTTATGTTATAAAGTAAGTTTGAATTTTCATTTCAGCTCTTATGTCACAGAAATTAAATGGATATAACTTTATTAAAATTAAAAAGGATTAAAATTCCTTACTTGGGACAAACTATCAAATAAATGAACCTCATATCACATACTCAGGCGTGTTTGTGAACTTTCACATGTACGTAAATTCCTACCAAAAATTTTGACCATCAAAATTAAAATTACATTAGCAAGATAACACATTAAATCACTTCATGCACAGCAAAGAATACAATTTAGGTACCTCCATAGCTATTTGTCGTCTTATGGGAGCTTTTTACTCTTGGCCAGCTGTAGGGCCTTTTTGTTCAAGCGGGTCCTTCAATCGACCCGTGGACGTCAAGCCCCGTAGTTTTTCTCTTAACTCCACAAACAATTGTTTGTTTCACAATTGAAACCAAACAACCACTATCTCGGCTTGTGTTCTTTACCACTTGAATCGGCCTTGCCACTTTGAATTTTGAACACACTTGTGCAATCTTTTTTTTCACAAGGCTTTTTCTTTATTTCTTCAAGCCTTTAAGCATCTCAGTGAAGCGTTGATGTCCATATTGATTAACTTGTCATGTTACGCTTGAGGAATTCATTCTGCAAAGTGACACAAATGACTATAACGCTTTCCATGAACTCTTTAGGATTGTCACTTGAGCACATGTAGTAAATGCTGTACTTCCCTGGCACTTCTTTGCTCTTGTCCATCGTTATTATGTAATGGATGGGGATTTTTCACATTCTTCTTATCAAGCACTTTGATTGCATGACCACATAAAATCCCAACAAGAAATTTCATACAACTTCCACAATAAATTGTTTGTGTTATAAAGCCTCTAAATTTAATAAGTGTTCTTCCGTTTTACTAGCACAAAACACTTTGTACTTTTGTAATCGTCTCGAACTTGTCAACTTTGTGAATACTACAACCAAGAAAACATGCTTATACTCTTTTTGGAAAAGTTAAATTACCTACGGGAACACTGACACTATTCTTTGCTTTGCAACATCTCTACATTTACCAAATAATATAGAGATGGTCTCATCATCTTGAAATGACAAATAATTACATTATCTTAGTCTCACTTATTTTTCCCTATATGTGTTCAAAAAATCTTAAGTGTGTTTAGGCTAAATATTTTTAAGGCGTTGTTCATGAATTCACTACGTTGTGTGCATCTTCCATGTCTGCCGGTGAAAGTATACGCCCACTTTGCCAAGCCCATTTTCTGTAATTTAAATATGTCTTTTTGCCTTAAGTGTTCTCTTGAAGGCTATATTCTCAAGCATATTATTCCATGCTAGTAGCCACTCTCATTTATCACCGTAATCATATACACACATCTTTGAAATCATGAGCAAATGCATTGATTTGTGAAAACATGGCTCAAATTCTTGGCATTTTAATCAAATTTGCCAAACACAAAATCGATGACAAGTTGAGGAAAAACTTCAAATGTCACTCACCATTACGTAGGTGATAGTAAATTGTTCTTGGTTGTATAGGACATTGCTAAAGAAAAGTATTAAATAACCTTGAAAGAGTTGTGGTTTCATCCTTTCTGACAAAGTTGCCAAATACTACGGTTTGCTTATGATGGTTAACTCTCTAACAAAGGTGCAAACGGTCGACCATATTCATTAGTTCGATGCATAGTATCAAAGCACACAACATCACCAAAGTTATAATCACTTGCACGCGTGCATCAGCCCAAAATATATTTGTAATCAAATCATCGCCATCAAGTTGCATTGCACTAAAAAATGGAGGAGTTTTAGGGTGCATTTTTTGAAATGCGCAATGCTTTTGACATCTCCTTTTTCATTTTAGTCTTTAAACTATGTATATAATTCCTATAATCTTTATCAAAATCAGGAGTCTCATGCCTCCAACCATACTCCATTAAGCTCCACAGTTGCTTTAATAGAGTAATCCTGCCTTTCTGCATCATCGAGTTGATCTTAAGCATAGCTTCATTGGGGTTGCAACCAGAAGCATGATTATGAACCTCGCCAGATGTCTGACCTTAAATTTCCATTCTTCGAAGAAGACAAGTCTATATGTGCTCGCTGACCAACTCTTGAAAATTAGTTGCGAATAAGCTCTAGCGCATGTACGTTTGTCTTACTTTGTCGGTAACCTTCTTTTGAACAACAATAAGATACTCGTGACACCAAATCCATTATTTTTACGCTTGGTGATGTTTCGTACATTGGAAACCACTTTCCACCACCAATCTACATAAAACTTATATACTCTCACGAACTAAATTCCCTTTAGTATATCCACGCAAATTTCGATCTATATAAATTCTTCCTGGGAGGATTGTCGGGTTGTGACTCACCTTCTCAAATCAGCTCAGTGCACACATGGCCCATTGATTAAACTGAACTATCCATCTCTAGTAACCTAGAAAACAAAAATAGTGTGAAAAAGTGAGTTTTAAACTTAGACAATGACCACACTGAGTAATTTTTTTTTTCGGCTTTCTCTTGCTTGCACTATATGTATGCCCAATTAGTGAATCAAAGACAAAAGCTTTGGATGAACCACCTGACCCAATGAACAAAATAAATGGAAAAAAATTGGCCACTTTTCAAAATAATAGATTATGGACACAGCCTTATGCACCCTTTGACCCAGGGCAAGCTCGGTTGAATAGAAAATTAGCTGATTTGAAAACAAGTGAAAAAGCATTAATCACTAAATACCAATAACCACAAATAATTTTGAAATTAAATTGGTAGATTTTTGTTGTTGATGAGATAGAAGATTAAAAGCATCCATGACTCTAGAAAAGGTAAAGAATTAGCTCTTTGCCTACGGAAGAGTAAAAGGAAAGAGGAGCCGGGATCGGCGTAAGGCAGGTTGGCGTCTACGAAGAAAAAGAGGAGATGCTGAGCTTTTTTGGAATAGGCATATATCTTTTTTGTTAAAAGGGCTTTTTAGTCTTTTTAATAGATATTTTTAATATTGAATAATTTTTAGAATGGAGAAAAGTTGGATATGTGGCAAAGCAGAAATAGCCACATTGGCTTGTTAGCAGGCATTGCTACATGTTCGGTAGCCAAGCTTTGTTCGGCGTTACACTATTAGATACGTCTTCTAATCAGTTAGCAGAGTCATCCTCGGCTCACGTGCCTGATCTCCTTCATTTAAGGACTCTTGGACAAAGTAAGTTAGTTGCCATTTTGTGGGGAGCAAAATTAATGGTGAATGCTTTGGCCATATCATAAATCTTAAAAAATTAGGAGTGGCTAAAATAAAGCTTAACATGAATCTGCCACCAAGAACATAAAGTGAGATAATGGGTGGGCGTGGATTAAGATAGATTGAGATTACGAGAAGGGATTCACCCAGAGTCTTTAGCAATCCTTGTTGAGACTGGCGAGGAAGCGGATTAATTTGAGGAGAAGATCGATGTGGACAACGCCAGTCCACATCGCCACGTGTCCATTCTTTTTGACCTTTAACTCCCAGTTACGCCTTGGCTAGTCTTGCTTTGCCAATTTTTGTTTGTTGTTGTAGCCACTGTGGCGTAGGTATGTCTGTAGCCAATCCCCACAAGATACAAGTAAGTGAGTCTTTAATTAAAGATCGGAAGGAATCAATATATGCTGCAATTGCAAGGGTGGTTATGCCATCTCAAACCAATGGCTATAGGCCACATTTAATACAGATTGACAAAATCAATCTCAACCAAAAGAAACTAAAAGAATCGGGCAAAAAAGAATCATGCTAAGTAATAAAATATGAAGGGGAATAAAATATAGCCCTGCATGGTTGTAGATGAAAAAATTTAGCTCTAAAGTAGTCTTTAAAATATTAATTTTTGGAGGCCTAAAACATAGCCAAGGGCTACGTTTAGCCCTCCATGACTGGAGATGGCTTTAAGGTTAGGGTAAGAGTTTGATCATTAAGCTTAGCTCTTTGATTATAATATCCTGTACCTCGTAAACTATTTTTATTTATTTATTAATTTCACATTTCGTGTCAGAATTTTTTACAATATTTTAGTAAGGGTAATGCTAGGGAGACCAAATTTTTTAAACCAAATGATATGTCAATAAAGTAAGACTTCATGATTTAATGATTTTAAAAAAGAAGACCAACCGTCAACTACCACATCACTTAGGTAATTCTCACTTTACTACCCTCAAGTATCATGAAATTCACACTTTGCTATCCTTAGTATTTTTCGTCTCACTTTCATATCTAAGGTTTGATTTCTACCAATTTGATACCTCCGTTAGTATTTCCGTCAAATATTCAGTTAACTGATGTTGTGGCATTATTCTGGCCCACAAAATTTGCCGCGTGGAGTAACAAATTAAATAACTATTAAAATAACTCAATTAATTAATAAAAAATTGAAAAAAAACCCCTCACACTTCTTGTATCTTCACCCACATTCACAGTCCTTATTAAATTCAAAACCACCGCTACGACTACCAAGTGACCAAAGATTTCCTTCTTGTTACCTATCAAGAGCGCTCCGTTAGGATCGGTGATGTCCTCATCGAAGTAGATGAGGAACTCGATGGACTCGGCTTCAGCAACGGTGCAGAAGCCTTTGAATTTGATCGATGACTAGTGAACGAAGAGGTCTTCGCCTATGTCTTTGGGGGTAATGAAGTTGTAGCCATGGTGTTGCTGAACCATCGCATCTTCTTGGTTGACCCGCACTAGATTGCTACAACCCTTCCCCAGCTGCTAACCATCACTGCCTGAAAGACCATCGATGTTGTCCCCGAAATTCGACAAAGCCGAAAACTGAACCCTGCCCTGCATCGCTGCTGCTCAACCCGATGAACTTGTTTGTGCCTATATTCAGTCGTCGTCACGCATTGAGCCTTGTTGATGTTGCTGTTAAACCCGTGAACTTGTCTACCACCATCACACCGCCATGAGCCTACTGAACTGCTCGCACCACCCAACCACACATGCTCAGTGAATGGACATGAACCCTCGCCATGTTTGATGAAGTTCAAACCCAAACCCATACCAATGCACCGATTGATCTAAACTGCACCAGCCTCCACCAGGTTGACCCGCATCCGTTTTTCTGCATGACCAGAACCGCCAATCATATTAGGGGAGGACGGTGGAGAAAGTATGGTTGGTTGTTGGGTTTGTAGTGGAAGAGGTGAAGGAGGAGGTGGGATATAGAACTACCCATTTGATTGTATATCAGGAGACTCATCACATTTAATTATATATATGAATATAGGGATGCTCAAGTTCTAACCAATTAGTAACCTAATACGCTAACCATGCATTTGGTCCAAGTCCACTATATTTTCTCATTATCGAAATTCATTTTTTAGATCTTCATTCAAATATCATTCTTATATAAATTCCTCCAAATTGAAAAATAGACAGATATAGTGTTGTTGAAAACACAATGAAATGCTCACAACAATAATTACATGACCAAATGATTTCCGATGTGAATTTTTTTTTTTGGTAAGGATAGTTTGAATAAAGATCTAACAAATAAACGGTTTGGATCTTTGAGTGGGCTCAAATGTGTGGTTAGCCGTATTAAAGCCTCGTTTGGTATTTTACTATTGGAGTAATGCTAGGGAGACTACATATTTATACCACATTGGTGTACCATTTGATGTGGCAAGTGATGCATACAACCAACATCTAATGAAATATCATTAATTGACGTGGCATGTACATATTTATACCTGACACATCCTGAATCTTGACACGCCAGGTGTCGGGAAGTGCTGGCCGACACGTGTTAGGTGACGAAAGCCAATTATGCATCAACAGGTGAAAGAGTAAGAATATAAAGAGTTGAGTGCGGAAGTAGAAGTGTGGTGAGGGTTAAAAACCCATTAATACAGGAGCATAACAGTTAGAGCATAGTAAATAGTGCAAGAGTATAAATTATTCACATCCTCGTGAGGATGGATAAATAAGAGTTAACTAAAAGTAGGAGCGAATCCTACATAGACTAAAGAAGTTGTCAGAACCGTCGACCACCGCCGAAGAAAGCCCTCGAAGTCACTGATAAGTGAACCCGTCACTAGGTCCTGGAGGGGCGCAAAACATAAAATGGTGAGTGGGTCAAAAAGCAAAGTTTGATAAAACCTTTGTTTTCAAGAGTATACTAACCCCTCATTGGAAAACAAGTATAGTTTAAAAAAATACGTCATACCCTCTGGCATGAACCGCAAAATACTATAACAATAAAATATACGGGTACTCCCCGACAATTATTTCTGACATGCTCACCCATATGTAAACACACAAGCCCAAGTAGCTAAACTACGAGGAACATGCAAGGTATATAAGTAATACGCTAAGTACTACAATGATGTGAGTCTAACGCTAAGCGCTGTGCACAAAGTGCGTCACACAAGTTCGAGTTGCCTAGTGCAACCTAGAACAGGCTAGTACCTACAATGGATTCAAAGCTGCGCAACAGTACTGGTAGTGACTACTCCAAACGTCAAGGCTAGTCCTGGCCACAAGACTGAGTACTAATACCTGGGGTGTTATACATCTACTGATGAGCAACAGTATAAAACATGTATGGCAATATAATACGTATATGATATGAGTTATGCTAACAGAAAAACGAAAGCATTGAAAAACCATACGTAATAGTACATTTATCAAAACAAAGACCCACTCACTCACCTATAGGTAGCCGGGTCGTAGCCCCCTGTCCTGGGTAGCCCCGGTAGTCCTCTGGATAAGTCTCACTTATATGAGATATCACTGTAATAATGATTAACCTCATAAAGGTTACTAATTAACTAATTAATTACACCTATCCCTTGTTTTCTCAACACGGAAGTCCAAAACACTCCGAAAAATACCATACGTACTGCCCCAAGGTAGTACGCGTCGTCACGAGTCGCCTCGCTAAGACGAAATCGAAAAATAGTACTCCACATGCCCCCACGCGTGGCTCACACGCGAGTCAGCAAGCCGGTCTGAACCGGTTGCTGACATCAGCGCCGGTCGCCGCTGCAACTTTTTTCGGTCGCCGCCGTCGCCGGAATTTTGGCCGGTTTTTGGAAAATTTTTAAAACTTCATATCTTCTTCATTTCTTAGCCAAAATTTACGTTCCATATATCAAAATGAAGCTAGAGAAGAGTAGAATCACGGTGTACCTTTGGTTTGGTCGTACAAGCTCGGGAAATGACTTGTAATTTCCTCGAAAGTCACGATTTACTGTAGCTTTGTCGATCTACGCCAAAACTTAACCAAATCAGGCAAACGACCTATGAAAATTTATCTACTGAACGAGAGGAAGACAATGGTGGTAGTTAGAAACCTCACCTCGGTCTAGATTGGCCGAAAAATGGCCGGGAAGGTCCGGTTCTTCCGGGTGCATTTCCCGTCAAACGGTTGAGAGTTTGGACGAACGGTTTTCACCGTTGAGTCCAAGGCGTCGAGACAAAGAATGTGGTGATGTTGGTTCGCCTCAATTCAACGGTCTTTCGTCGATGCGCACTGTGCACACACGGTGAGAGAGAGAGAGAGAAAAGACAAATTGAGAAAAAGAAAGAAAGTGACGGGGAAGAAGGAAGGGGAAGAAAGAAAAAGAAAATTTGGGTTTTGGGGGTATTGTGCACCCACCAAAACAGTAAACTTACACGATTCCTTGTACGAAATAAACACGCACGTGTAGAAAATATCCTCCGGGAATTATTTTATAACAAACTTTTTACGGGATGCTACAATACCATATTGCTATTTTTTTTTCACTAAAAAGCTACTTCACTTTGAAGTTAAGCAATAAAAATATTGAGTAAAAATAAAGTATCCTGCTTATTTTAAAATCAACATGTAGGTTGCTTTTGAAATCCACTTTCTTTAAAATAAAGCTAAGCTGCTAATGAATATTTTCAATTCTTATAATACCCTCATTAGTTTTTAAAAATGATATTGTTTATCCTTCTACACATGTAATTTCTCCGTTAGGAAACAAAGTGACCACTACCACCAACCACTTCAATAATTGTCGATGTCGCCTTTGTTGTCATTACATACTACTATAGCATTTTTACATTAAAGTGTACTAAACGCTTGTACACTTTTTTCATACTCGCATCACTTTTATAAATATTATTTATCAAACCTTCGACTGCTTTATTTTAAAGTTGATTATTCTTAAAGTCTAACAGAATCAGTCTTTTTTAAAATCCACAAAAATCCAAAATTGGCCCTAATTGGTTAGCACTTAAGCGCTCCAATATATATGAACCCTTCTTTACATGGTTCTCGTTTTACTGTAGTAAATATATATATATATATATATATGTGGGTTAGGATCTGGGGACACACGTTTTTGACCAAATTTTGTAGGGCCCACTTAGTAATGTATTTCAACGATCTGAACGTCTATATTTTAATACATCATTCATAGATCATCGTTGCAAAAAATTAGAAAAATCCAAAACCATTAAGATATTAATTTGTAGTGAAGAAAATAGACGAATACGGTTTAACAAAGAAACACTAAATTTAGTCCAACGGTCATATGGTTTCGGATTTTGGTGATTTTTGGTAGACATGATCTTTGAGGGAAGACCTGAAAGATAGACGTTCGGATCGTTGAAATACATTACGGAGTAGACCCCACAAAAACGTGTATCAAAAGCGTGTCCCCAAATCCATATATATATATATATTTTTTTTTTTTATGAACAAAACCCTACTAACAAAAAAAAAAACCAAAAAAGAAGAAACGAGAAAAATGAATACATATTGTAATTTGTAACTGCTGCTTTGCTAGCTCAAAAAACTAGTTTCAGTGAACCTAGCCAAGATATAGTGATATACATCAACTAACGTTACTTATCACGGTAAATTGTGTCATTCAAATAACTGGTCTGGTTGCTGGGTGTCAGTCAGTGAGACCCCTTAACGTACACATCCTCGCATTCCTAAAAACTGACAATTCCAACTAAGACCTTCTCTCCCTCTTTTTAAAACGCAGGTATTGCCCTTCATAAGACTACACACAAATCAGCGAAAGAGAAAGTGAGAGTTTTCGATAGAGAAAATAGTTTGTATGGGGAGCGTTACTGGTTCATATTATTATTTGAAAATTAATTAAGAACCAAAATGGTCGATGTATCCAAGAAAAACAAGGTTGCAACTACTGTTGCTAAAGTCAATCCAACTGGAAGTAGTATAAATGGCGGGCATATGCGTAGACAAAATCCGTACCTACCGAACCTTGAGGATGAGCAGCTGGTTCAAGAACCAGCTTCTCGCGAACAGCCTGTCTCGATTGATCCTCCTTCGTCTCCATGTCGAGTAAGCTATCATTTGCGTTTTGACGGTCTAGTACCTTTTTCATAATACATATTAATTTATGGGCTTTTCTCAAAGAATTGTTTTTTTTAGATATTATAATTCCTCCTTCCTCTTTCATATTTTTCTCGCTAAACATTTATGTCTTCTCAAACTTTTTTCTTTTGAAACAACGATGCATTCGTACTAAGGAGTGAGAGAAATAAATTGGCATCGATGTCTTTTCAAACTTTGATTAAGAAGTTTTGATGCTGTCATAAATTTTATATTTATTCAATTTATCATTATTTATTCCTTTTTAAAATCAAAGTGCTAAATATCGATTACCATATTTATCCTTTTACTTGTTTGGAGTTTTTTTTTATATTATTTATGCCTTTTTCTAGGGATATTATTACTGGTTTATTAACTATTGAGTTATTTCCATACTTTTATCCCGCTTTTAATAAGAGGCCCAAAACTATTTAGTAAGGCATTTTTTTTTCTTCACAAAAGTGGTTTTTATTTGAAATGGTAGGCTTTGCTCGTCTTGCCTTTTAACCGGCCCAAGTTAGTCTAGTTGGTAGTTTCTTATTCTTTTTGAACAATGATATTGCGGAAGGAGATTTTGGCTCCTCATAATGAACCAGTCATAATTAGGTCTCAAACTCGTCGGAGCCAAACTTCAGACCTTCCATTTACAAGTAGCTAGATATAGATCATAGTTCTAGTTGCTTTACTCAATAGTTTTACAAGTAGCTATATATATTCATCATCAGTTTTGAGAATATTCTAATCATTAATAATTTTTTCAGTGAGCTTAATTCAAGAGCATGGATTAAGCGGTGGAGATACAATTCTACTGTTTAAAAACGATCGGGTTGGATCTTACGTGAGTGATTCATGTACATCTTTATAATATGTACCACCACATCATGATAATTCATTCAATTAATTTCGTGTTGGTTTAATATTTTTGCAGCTTATTTGAGCTAGAAGGGATGTTATGCGACAAATAATGTATTCAACAATGCACAATCTCGTCTGATTTCGCCCAAGATTACCTTATGATCCTTTGCAGGATTTTGGGGTTGAATTGTTTGTTGTATCGCGAGTTATAGAATATCTTAATCAAACAATAGAGAACATTGCAGTCAACGTTGGCGTTGTGGATGCAAGACCTAGTACAAATAATCTAGATGGTGTCCAAGATGAAGAGGATCATCAAACAACAGAGCGCGACAACAACAACGTTGGTGTGGTGGTGACTCGAGCTTGAAAATCTTGGAAAATTCATCTCATTTTCAACTTCCGCGTTAACACCAACGTTGTTGTTCTCATTCATCACCATTGTTTGAAAATCTTGCACAACTAAGGTCACATCAATGTTGTTGTTATCATTCACCGTTGTTTGATGATCTTCCTCAACTCGAGTCATTGCCACACCAACGTTGTTGTTGTCATGCTTCGTTGTTTGATGATCCTCTTCATCTTGGACACCATTTAGGTTATTTGTACTAGATCTTACATCTATAACGCCAATGTTGACCGCGATGTTCTCCGTTGTTTGATTAAGATATTCTATAACTCGCGGTACAATGAACAATTCAACCCTAAAATCCTTCAAAGGATCATAAGGTAATCTTGGGCGCAACCAGACGAGATTGTGCATTGTTGGATGCATTATTTGTCGCATAACATCCCTTCTAGTTCGAAGAAGCTGCAAAAATGTTAAACCAACAAGAAATTAATTGAATGAATTAACATGATGTGGTGGTACCTATGAATAATCGTAGGTTCGAATATTGTGGATGGATATTCAATACCAATTAATTAACTCACATTTTAGTGTAAAAATATTATTGTAAAAAAAAAAAAAGTTGTTTAACTGCTGAATAGTAATGTCTTGTTTTTACATTTCTATCCCCTTTAGTTGTGAGTGACTCATATATTAACTGTTTTAAATTACTTTGTACCTTTTTTTTTATCCCCACATGTAATATGAATGAATAGTTTCTTTTTGAGCTCATACATATGTTGAAGCACAAATTTTTTGGGTTTTGGAGGCTTGTAAAGATATGACTCTAAATTGTAGTCCATGTTTTCTAGGTTTATATATGCATGTGAATATTTTTTTGCATTTCTAGGGTCTATAAATACGAATAACCTAGTCTACAAATATTGTAGTCACAATTAATTTTAAGATATAAATATTGTATCACACTTGGCGAAACAGTCATTTAAGAACGTACTCACTAAACACTGGGTGACAGTTGTTTTTATCATATGAGTGACAAGAAACATAATAACATAGAATTTTAATTAGACCTATAAATGGATCGAGTTTGGATCGAATCAGCCTAGCTCGAGATCTAGATTTATTTATAATCAAATATCGGATACGAATTGTATTCATATCATGAAATTATTTAGTTAGATTTAAACTTTGAATAATTGTACCACCATGGTATTCTTACAAATGACCATGAAATAAAAATATAGAAACGTAAAATTCGTAATGTTAACGCTCAAAATTGCGAGGTCAATAGAAGACCAGTATAGTCAACCTTTGATAGGTGTTTCAGAGATATCATAGGGATTGATACTAGAATAAACACAAAGATTTATAGTAGTTCACCCATAAACGGGGCTACGTCCACGGTAGTTTGTATACATATTTGCATGAGGTTACAAATGTTACATGAAAGGGCTCAAAGCCTTTGGTTGACATGGAGAAGCCAATGACCCTTAGGCCTCCTCTAACCAATCAGCCATCCTCTCTCTTATGCTCTCTTTCCCTTTATATAGACAGACTCATCTTCCTATGGAAGGTCAAATGTATGGTCTAAAAGAAAAAATGATGTGGCATCTTTCTATTCGCCCAATAAATATCTAGAGCCCAACAAATATCTAGAGACTGACTAACAAATGTCTAGTCTTAGTCAGATAGTCAAAGAGTCTTCACTCAAAGGCAAATAATACTCCTACTAAAAATTTAACAATGTGATAAATAAAGTGCATACCAAAAGTAACTCGTTATAAATAAAAAACTAAATGTCCAACTTTCATATGATAAGTACCATAATACTAATTTGTTTCAATGCATTTGGGATTTGGCAGCAGCTTTCTTGTCCTTCATCGGTCTACCCTTTGTTCTCACCATTAACAAATCCCTCACAACTTTTTCTTTGCCTCTGTCGCTCAAATTTGATGGGTTGTTCCCCTCTTTAATGCAAGTTCTTTGGCTTTCGCGGTTAACGTATTCAATTCATGACACATCAATCTATATCTCTTGTCTGTCTAAGAGCCATAATAACAAAGAGTAGGGTTCCAATACTTGTTCAAGGACCTATGTCGAGAGATACTCACAAAATCACTGTGAACATTGCCAATATTGAACGATTTCTCATGTTCACTTTTTGCATCTTTTTTCCACGTATTGGGTATCAGTTCGTCAGGTATCCGATCCATTTGCTTATTCTTAATCAATGGTCTAAGATAATATATAAAATTGTTACCAAATAAGCCACAACTATAAACATAATTAATCATATTGTTGGATCTGCGTACATAATTAAATATCAAAAGAATATTTTAGGTTACGAAAAAGTTATAATTGTATTAAAATACGTTATAATGAAGAACTATGACATATAACCTGGAAGTTTAATTATAACATTGATGACGAAAACAGTAAACCCTAACCCGAATTAGTGGCAGATGGCGCTTTAATGCAGTGGTGGAAAGCAATGATGCCTATGCACCTTGGTGTGGGTTCAATCCTCATAGATCTCTCTCACCCCTAACAATTAACAATTTAACCCACTAACTCCATTGTTTGTCAAAAAAAAAAAAAAACCCTAATTAGTCATATTGAATGATACATCCTCACCTTCACAGGCGTCGTAATCTATATTGCCATGATTATACAAGCCTTCATCAAAATCTCGAAAACCATCATTGTATTCTTCATTGTACGATGCATCATCACCACCGTTGTACTCTCTACCGTAACCAAAATTATCATCGTTGAAGTATTCTTCGATGTTGGCCATGTCTCAAAACGAAGTTAGGGCGAATGACCTTCAAGTCGGCAAACCCTAAACGAGATGGCAGAATTAGGTGGGTATTCGATTTGTGAAGAGAAAGATGATCTAAAGAGTACAGTTATGGAGACAAAGAAGAACAAACTCAAGCACGATGAAATCTAGAGAAATTGACGTTAAAGGTAGGAACTCGATTTGGAGACAAAGAACACATTATCGGAAAGAACTGGTGAAGTTGATGCAAAAAAATAAAAAACAAACGCAGGATGCCATATAGATATCTCACTTACTAAAAAACAAAATTATCAATGGTATAAGATAAATCATTGAACTTAATCTATGGTCTAAGATAATCCTTAATGTTTACGGTTAAGATGATTCCTTGAACTTAATGAATGGTCTAAGATCATCTTCAAACTTTTATTAAAACAAATTGTATCTAACGGTCAAGATCATTCGTTGAACTTAATCAATAGTCTATCATAAAATATTATTATATTAAAGAGTACCGGTTCCTTATTTTTTAATAAGGTACCGTAGAATCCTCCTTTTGGGAACATATAGGGTATTATATTTGTTATATTACATTTGACATTATGTTTCTTATTTATTTTCCACTAGTTTTACAAGCATGTTGATTATTAATATGGGTGGTGCTATCCACATACCCCTTTGTACCTTCAACAC